>JAINDJ010000203.1:0-18334 GCA_019845555.1 Aristolochia fimbriata
CGAGCGTTCATTGCTAACTCACTTTAGCGACGAACGAACGTTCATTGCGAACTCACTTTAGTGACGAACGACCGTTCATTGCGAACTCACTTTAGTGACGAACGACCGTTCATTCCTAACTCACTTTAGCGACGAACGACCGTTCATTGCTAACTCACTTTAGCGACTCACTTTAGCGACGAACGACCGTTCATTGCTAACTCACTTTAGCGACGAACGAACGTTCATTGCTAACTCACTTTAGCGACGAACGAACGTTCATTGCTAACTCACTTTAGTGACGAACGACCGTTCATTGCGAACTCACTTTAGCGACGAACGACCGTTCATTGCTAACTCACTTTAGCGGCGAGCGACCGTTCATTGCTAACTCACTTTAGCGACCGTTCATTGCGACCTCCTTTCATTTCGACCGTTCACTTTAGCAGCGAGCGACCGTTCATTGCTAACTCACTTTAGCGACGAGCGACCGTTCATTGCTAACTCACTTTAGCGACGAGCGACCGTTCATTGACCGTTCACTTTAGCGACGAGCGACCGTTCATTGCTAACTCACTTTAGCGACGAGCGACCGTTCATTGCTAACTCACTTTAGCGACGAGCGACCGTTCATTGCTAACTCACTTTAGCGACGAGCGACCGTTCATTGCTAACTCACTTTAGCGACGAGCGACCGTTCATTGCTAACTCACTTTAGCGACGAGCGACCGTTCATTTGCTAACTCACTTTAGCGACGAGCGACCGTTCATTGCTAACTCACTTTAGTGACGAGCGACCGTTCATTGCTAACTCACTTTAGCGACGAGCGACCGTTCATTGCTAACTCACTTTAGCGACGAGCGACCGTTCATTGCTAACTCACTTTAGCGACGAGCGACCGTTCATTTCATTAACTAACTCAGTTACTTTAGCGACGAGCGACCGTTCATTGCTAACTCACTTTAGCGACGAGCGACCGTTCATTGCTAACTCACTTTAGTGACGAGCGACCGTTCATTGCTAACTCACTTTAGCGACGAGCGACCGTTCATTGCTAACTCACTTTAGCGACGAGCGACCGTTCATTGCTAACTCACTTTAGCGACGAGCGACCGTTCATTGCTAACTCACTTTAGCGACGAGCGACCGTTCATTGCTAACTCACTTTAGCGACGAGCGACCGTTCATTGCTAACTCACTTTAGCGACGAGCGACCGTTCATTGCTAACTCACTTTAGCGACGAGCGACCGTTCATTGCTAACTCACTTTAGCGACGAGCGACCGTTCATTGCTAACTCACTTTAGCGACGAGCGACCGTTCATTGCTAACTCACTTTAGCGACGAGCGACCGTTCATTGCTAACTCACTTTAGCGACGAGCGACCGTTCATTGCTAACTCACTTTAGCGACGAGCGACCGTTCATTGCTAACTCACTTTAGCGACGAGCGACCGTTCATTGCTAACTCACTTTAGCGACGAGCGACCGTTCATTGCTAACTCACTTTAGCGACGAGCGACCGTTCATTGCTAACTCACTTTAGCGACGAGCGACCGTTCATTGCTAACTCACTTTAGCGACGAGCGACCGTTCATTGCTAACTCACTTTTAGCGAGCGAGCGACCGTTCATTGCTAACTCACTTTAGCGACGAGCGACCGTTCATTGCTAACTCACTTTAGCGACGAGCGACCGTTCATTGCTAACTCACTTTAGCGACGAGCGACCGTTCATTGCTAACTCACTTTAGCGACGAGCGACCGTTCATTGCTAACTCACTTTAGCGACGAGCGACCGTTCATTGCTAACTCACTTTAGCGACGAGCGACCGTTCATTGCTAACTCACTTTTAGCGAGCGACCGTTCATTGCTAACTCACTTTCACGAGCGACCGTTCATTGCTAACTCGAGCGACGAGCGACCGTTCATTGCTAACTCACTTTAGCGACGAACGAACGTTCATTGCTAACTCACTTTAGCGACGAACGAACGTTCATTGCGAATTCACTTTAGTGACGAACGACCGTTCATTGCGAACTCACTTTAGTGACGAACGACCGTTCATTCCTAACTCACTTTAGCGGACGAGCGACCGTTCATTTCATTGCTAACTCACTTTAGCTAACTCACTTTAAGCGACCGTTCATTGCTAACTCACTTTAGCGCGAGCGACCGTTCATTTGCTAACTCACTTTAGCGACGAGCGACCGTTCATTGCTAACTCACTTTAGCGACGAGCGACCGTTCATTGCTAACTCACTTTAGCGACGAGCGACCGTTCATTGCTAACTCACTTTAGCGACGAGCGACCGTTCATTGCTAACTCACTTTAGCGACGAGCGACCGTTCATTGCTAACTCACTTTAGCGACGAGCGACCGTTCATTGCTAACTCACTTTAGCGACGAGCGACCGTTCATTGCTAACTCACTTTAGCGACGAGCGACCGTTCATTGCTAACTCACTTTAGCGACGAGCGACCGTTCATTGCTAACTCACTTTAGCGACGAGCGACCGTTCATTGCTAACTCACTTTAGCGACGAGCGACCGTTCATTGCTAACTCACTTTAGCGACGAGCGACCGTTCATTGCTAACTCACTTTAGCGACGAGCGACCGTTCATTGCTAACTCACTTTAGCGACGAGCGACCGTTCATTGCTAACTCACTTTAGCGACGAGCGACCGTTCATTTGCTAACTCACTTTAGCGACGAGCGACCGTTCATTGCTAACTCACTTTAGCGACGAGCGACCGTTCATTGCTAACTCACTTTAGCGACGAGCGACCGTTCATTGCTAACTCACTTTAGCGACGAGCGACCGTTCATTGCGTTCACTTTTTAGCGACGAGCGACCGTTCATTGCTAACTCACTTTAGCGACGAGCGACCGTTCATTGCTAACTCACTTTAGCGACGAGCGTTCGTTCATTGCTAACTCACTTTAGCGCGACGAGCGACCGTTCATTGCTAACTCACTTTAGCGACGAGCGACCGTTCATTGCTAACTCACTTTAGCGACGAGCGACCGTTCATTGCTAACTCACTTTAGCGACGAGCGACCGTTCATTGCTAACTCACTTTAGCGACGAGCGACCGTTCATTGCTAACTCACTTTAGCGACGAGCGACCGTTCATTGCTAACTCACTTTAGCGACGAGCGACCGTTCATTCACTTCACTTTAGCGACGAGCGACCGTTCATTGCTAACTCACTTTAGCGACGAGCGACCGTTCATTGCTAACTCACTTTAGCGACGAGCGACCGTTCATTGCTAACTTTAGCGACGAGCGACCGTTCATTGCTAACTCACGACGCGACCGTTCATTCATTGCTAACTCACTTTAGCGACGAGCGACCGTTCATTGCTAACTCACTTTAGCGACGAGCGACCGTTCATTGCTAACTCACTTTAGCGACGAGCGACCGTTCATTGCTAACTCACTTTAGCGACGAGCGACCGTTCACCGTTCACTTTGCTAACTCACTTTAGCGACGAGCGACCGTTCATTGCTAACTCACTTTTTAGCGACGAGCGACCGTTCATTGCTAACTCACTTTAGCGACGAGCGACCGTTCATTGCTAACTCACTTTAGCGACGAGCGACCGTTCATTGCTAACTCACTTTAGCGACGAGCGACCGTTCATTGCTAACTCACTTTAGCGACGAGCGACCGTTCATTGCTAACTCACTTTAGCGACGAGCGACCGTTCATTGCTAACTCACTTTAGCGACGAGCGACCGTTCATTGCTAACTCACTTTAGCGACGAGCGACCGTTCATTGCTAACTCACTTTAGCGACGAGCGACCGTTCATTGCTAACTCACTTTAGCGGCGAGCGACCGTTCATTGCTAACTCACTTTAGCGCGACGACCGTTCATTGCGACCGTTCACTTTTGCGAACGTTCATTTTAACTCACTTTAGCGACGAGCGACCGTTCATTGCTAACTCACTTTAGCGACGAGCGACCGTTCATTGCTAACTCACTTTAGCGACGAGCGACCGTTCATTGCTAACTCACTTTAGCGACGAGCGACCGTTCATTGCTAACTCACTTTAGCGACGAGCGACCGTTCATTGCTAACTCACTTTAGCGACGAGCGACCGTTCATTGCTAACTCACTTTAGCGACGAGCGACCGTTCGTTCATTGCTAACTCACTTTAGCGACGAGCGACCGTTCATTTGCTAACTCACTTTAGCGACGAGCGACCGTTTCATTGCATTGCTAGCTCGTTCGTTCACTTTACTCGACGAGACGACCGTTCATTGCTAACTCACTTTAGTGACGAGCGACCGTTCATTGCTAACTCACTTTAGCGACGAGCGACCGTTCGTTCATTGCTAACTCACTTTAGCGACGAGCGACCGTTCATTGCTAACTCACTTTAGCGACGAGCGACCGTTCATTGCTAACTCACTTTAGCGACGAGCGACCGTTCATTGCTAACTCACTTTAGCGACGAGCGACCGTTCATTGCTAACTCACTTTAGCGACGAGCGACCGTTCATTGCTAACTCACTTTAGCGACGAGCGACCGTTCATTGCTAACTCACTTTAGCGACGAGCGACCGTTCATTGCTAACTCACTTTAGCGACGAGCGACCGTTCATTGCTAACTCACTTTAGCGACGAGCGACCGTTCATTGCTAACTCACTTTAGCGATGAGCGACCGTTCATTGCTAACTCACTTTAGCGACGAGCGACCGTTCATTGCTAACTCACTTTAGCGACGAGCGACCGTTCATTGCTAACTCACTTTAGCGACGAGCGACCGTTCATTGCTAACTCACTTTAGCGACGAGCGACCGTTCCGTTCATTGCTAACTCACTTTAGCTCACTTTAGCGAGCGACCGTTCATTGCTAACTCACTTTAGCGACGAGCGACCGTTCATTGCTAACTCACTTTAGCGACGAGCGACCGTTCATTGCTAACTCACTTTAGCGACGAGCGACCGTTCATTGCTAACTCACTTTAGCGACGAGCGACCGTTCATTGCTAACTCACTTTAGCGACGAGCGACCGTTCATTGCTAACTCACTTTAGCGACGAGCGACCGTTCATTGCTAACTCACTTTAGCGACGAGCGACCGTTCATTGCTAACTCACTTTAGCGACGAGCGACCGTTCATTGCTAACTCACTTTAGCGACGAGCGACCGTTCATTGCTAACTCACTTTAGCGACGAGCGACCGTTCATTGCTAACTCACTTTAGCGACGAGCGACCGTTCATTGCTAACTCACTTTAGCGACGAGCGACCGTTCATTGCTAACTCACTTTAGCGACGAGCGACCGTTCATTGCTAACTCACTTTAGCGACGAGCGACCGTTCATTGCTAACTCACTTTAGCGACGAGCGACCGTTCATTGCTAACTCACTTTAGCGACGAGCGACCGTTCATTGCTAACTCACTTTAGCGACGAGCGACCGTTCATTGCTAACTCACTTTAGCGACGAGCGACCGTTCATTGCTAACTCACTTTTAGCGACGAGCGACCGTTCATTGCTAACTCACTTTAGCGACGAGCGACCGTTCATTGCTAACTCACTTTAGCGACGAGCGACCGTTCATTGCTAACTCACTTTAGCGACGAGCGACCGTTCATTGCTAACTCACTTTAGCGACGAGCGACCGTTCATTGCTAACTCACTTTAGCGAGCGAGCGACCGTTCATTTCACTTTAGCGACGAGCGACCGTTCATTTAACTCACTTTAGCGACGAGCGACCGTTCATTGCTAACTCACTTTAGCGACGAGCGACCGTTCATTGCTAACTCACTTTAGCGACGAGCGACCGTTCATTGCTAACTCACTTTAGCGACGAGCGACCGTTCATTGCTAACTCACTTTAGCGACGAGCGACCGTTCATTGCTAACTCACTTTAGCGACGAGCGACCGTTCATTGCTAACTCACTTTTTAGCGACGAGCGTTCATTCTAACTCACTTTAGCGACGAGCGACGACCGTTCATTGCTAACTCACTTTAGCGACGAGCGACCGTTCATTGCTAACTCACTTTAGCGACGAGCGACCGTTCATTGCTAACTCACTTTAGCGACGAGCGACCGTTCATTGCTAACTCACTTTTTAGCGACGAGCGACCGTTCATTGCTAACTCACTTTTAGCGACGAGCGACCGTTCATTGCTAACTCACTTTAGCGACGAGCGACCGTTCATTGCTAACTCACTTTAGCGACGAGCGACCGTTCATTGCTAACTCACTTTTAGCGACGAGCGACCGTTCATTGCTAACTCACTTTAGCGACGAACGACCGTTCATTGCTAACTCACTTTAGTGACGAGCGACCGTTCATTGCTAACTCACTTTAGCGGCGAGCGACCGTTCATTGCTAACTCACTTTAGCGACGAGCGACCGTTCATTGCTAACTCACTTTAGCAGCGAGCGACCGTTCATTGCTAACTCACTTTAGCGACGAGCGACCGTTCATTGCTAACTCACTTTAGCGACGAGCGACCGTTCATTGCTAACTCACTTTAGCGACGAGCGACCGTTCATTGCTAACTCACTTTAGCGACGAGCGACCGTTCATTGCTAACTTTCACTTTAGCGACGAGCGACCGTTCATTGCTAACTCACTTTAGCGACGAGCGACCGTTCATTGCTAACTCACTTTAGCGACGAGCGACCGTTCATTGCTAACTCACTTTAGCGACGAGCGACCGTTCATTGCTAACTCACTTTAGCGACGAGCGACCGTTCATTGCTAACTCACTTTAGCGACGAGCGAGCGACTCGTTCATTGCGAGCGACCGTTCATTGCTAACTCACTTTAGTGACGAGCGACCGTTCATTGCGAACTCACTTTTAGTGACGAGCGACCGTTCATTGCTAACTCACTTTAGCGACGAGCGACCGTTCATTGCGTTCACTTTAGCGACGCGAGCGACCGTTCATTGCTAACTCACTTTAGCGGCGAGCGAGCGTTCATTGCTAACTCACTTTAGCGACGAGCGACCGTTCATTGCTAATTCACTTTAGTGACGAGCGACCGTTCATTGCTTTAACTCACGTTTAGTGACGAGCGACCGTTCATTGCTAACTCACTTTAGCGACGAGCGACCGTTCATTGCTAACTCACTTTAGCGACGAAAGCGACCGTTCATTGCTAACTCACTTTAGCGAGCGAGCGACCGTTCATTGCTAACTGTTTTAGCGACGAGCGACCGTTCATTGCTAACTCACTTTAGCGACGAGCGACCGTTCATTGCTAACTCACTTTAGCGACGAGCGACCGTTCATTGCGAACTCACTTTAGCGACGAGCGACCGTTCATTGTTAACTCACTTTAGCGACGAGCGACCGTTCATTGCGAACTCACTTTAGCGACGAGCGACCGTTCATTGCTAACTCACTTTAGCGGAGCGACGACCCGTCATTGCTAACTCACTTTAGCGACGAGCGACCGTTCATTGCTAACTCACTTTAGCGACGAGCGACCGTTCATTGCTAACTCACTTTAGCGACGAGCGACCGTTCATTGCTAACTCACTTTAGCGACGAGCGACCGTTCATTGCTAAACTCACTTTAGCGACGAGCGACCGTTCATTGCTAACTCACTTTAGCGACGAGCGACCGTTCATTGCTAACTCACTCCGTTCTTTAACTCGAGCGACGAGCGACCGTTCATTGCTAACTCACTTTAGCGACGAGCGACCGTTCATTGCTAACTCACTTTAGCGACGAGCGACCGTTCATTGCTAACTCACTTTAGCGACGAGCGACCGTTCATTGCTAACTCACTTTAGCGAGCGAGCGACCGTTCATTGCTAACTCACTTTAGCGACGAGCGACCGTTCATTGCTAACTCACTTTAGCGACGAGCGACGTTCATTGCTAACTCACTTTAGCGACGAGCGAGCGTTCGTTCATTGCTAACTCACTTTAGTGACGAGCGACCGTTCATTGCTAACTCACTTTAGCGACGAGCGACCGTTCATTGCTAACTCACTTTAGCGACGAGCGACCGTTCATTGCTAACTCACTTTAGCGACGAGCGACCGTTCATTGCTAACTCACTTTAGCGACGAGCGACCGTTCATTGCTAACTCACTTTAGCGACGAGCGACCGTTCATTGCTAACTCACTTTAGCGACGAGCGACCGTTCATTGCTAACTCACTTTAGCGACGAGCGACCGTTCATTGCTAACTCACTTTAGCGACGAGCGACCGTTCATTGCTAACTCACTTTAGCGACGAGCGACCGTTCATTGCTAACTCACTTTAGCGACGAGCGACCGTTCATTGCTAACTCACTTTAGCGACGAGCGACCGTTCATTGCTAACTCACTTTTAGCGACGAACGACCGTTCATTGCTAACTCACTTTAGCGACGAGCGACCGTTCATTGCTAACTCACTTTAGCGGCGAGCGACCGTTCATTGCTAACTCACTTTAGCGACGAGCGACCGTTCATTGCTACTCTCACTTTAGCGACGAGCGACCGTTCATTCATAACTCACTTTAACTCGACCGTTCATTTAACTCACGACGAGCGACCGTTCATTGCTAACTCACTTTAGCGACGAGCGACCGTTCATTGTTAACTCACTTTAGCGACGAGCGACCGTTCATTCTAACTCTTTAGCGACGCGACCGTTCATTGCGACTCGTTCATTGCGACCGTTCATTGCTAACTTTACTTGACGAGCGACCGTCGTTCATTGCTAACTCACTTTAGCGACGAGCGACCGTTCATTGCTAACTCACTTTAGCGACGAGCGACCGTTCATTGCTAACTCACTTTAGCGACGAGCGACCGTTCATTGCTAACTCACTTTAGCGACGAGCGACCGTTCATTGCTAACTCACTTTAGCGACGAGCGACCGTTCATTGCTAACTCACTTTAGCGACGAGCGACCGTTCATTGCTAACTCACTTTAGCGACGAGCGACCGTTCATTGCTAACTCACTTTAGCAGCGAGCGACCGTTCATTGCTAACTCACTTTAGCGACGAGCGACCGACCGTTCATTGCTAACTAACTCACTTTAGCGACGAGCGACCGTTCATTGCTAACTCACTTTTAACGAGCGACCGTTCATTGCTAACTCACTTTAGCGACGAGCGACCGTTCATTTGCTAACTCACTTTAGCGACGAGCGACCGTTCATTGCTAACTCACTTTAGCGACGAGCGACCGTTCATTGCTAACTCACTTTAGCGACGAGCGACCGTTCATTGCTAACTCACTTTAGCGACGAGCGACCGTTCATTGCTAACTCACTTTAGCGACGAGCGACCGTTCATTGCTAACTCACTTTAGCGACGAGCGACCGTTCATTGCTAACTCACTTTAGCGACGAGCGACCGTTCATTGCTAACTCACTTTAGCGACGAGCGACCGTTCATTGCTAACTCACTTTAGCGAGCGAGCGACCGTTCATTGCTAACTCACTTTAGCGACGAGCGACCGTTCATTGCTAACTCACTTTAGCGACGAGCGACCGTTCATTGCTAACTCACTTTAGCGACGAGCGACCGTTCATTGCTAACTCACTTTAGTGACGAGCGACGTTCATTGCTAACTCACTTTAGTGACGAGCGACCGTTCATTGCTAACTCACTTTAGCGACGAGCGACCGTTCATTGCTAACTCACTTTAGCGACGAAGCGACCGTTCATTGCTAACTCACTTTAGCGACGAGCGACCGTTCATTGCTAACTCACTTTTAGCGACGAGACCGACCATTCATTGCTAACTCACTTTAGCGACGAGCGACCGTTCATTGCTAACTCACTTTAGCGACGAGCGACCGTTCATTGCTAACTCACTTTAGCGGACGAGCGACCGTTCATTGCTAACTCACTTTAGCGACGAGCGACCGTTCATTGCTAACTCACTTTAGCGACGAGCGACCGTTCATTGCTAACTCACTTTAGCGACGAGCGACCGTTCATTGCTAACTCACTTTTTAGCGATGCGACCGTTCGTTTGCTAAGCGAGCGACGAGCGACCGTTCATTGCTAACTCACTTTAGCGACGAGCGACCGTTCATTGCTAACTCACTTTAGCGACGAGCGACCGTTCATTGCTAACTCACTTTAGCGACGAGCGACCGTTCATTGCTAACTCACTTTAGCGACGAGCGACCGTTCATTGCTAACTCACTTTAGCGACGAGCGACCGTTCATTGCTAACTCACTTTAGCGACGAGCGACCGTTCATTGCTAACTCACTTTAGCGACGAGCGACCGTTCATTGCTAACTCACTTTAGCGACGAGCGACCGTTCATTTTCACTTTAGCGACGAGCGACCGTTCGTTGCTAACTCACTTTAGCGACGACCGTTCATTGCTAACTCACTTTAGCGACGAGCGACCGTTCATTGCTAACTCACTTTAGCGACGAACGACCGTTCATTGCTAACTCACTTTAGCGACGAACGACCGTTCATTGCTAACTCACTTTAGCGACGAACGACCGTTCATTGCTAACTCACTTTAGCGACGAACGAACGTTCATTGCTAACTCACTTTAGCGACGAACGAACGTTCATTGCTAACTCACTTTAGTGACGAACGACCGTTCATTGCGAACTCACTTTAGTGACGAACGACCGTTCATTCCTAACTCTCACTTTTTAGCGACGAACGACCGTTCATTGCTAACTCACTTTAGCGATGAGCGACCGTTCATTGCTAACTCTCTTTAGCAGCGAGCGACCGTTCATTGCTAACTCAGTTTTAGCGACGAGCGACCGTTCATTGCTAACTCACTTTAGCGCGACGAGCGAGCGTTCATTTGCTAACTCACTTTAGCGACGAGCGACCGTTCATTGCTAACTCACTTTAGCGACGAGCGACCGTTCATTGTTAACTCACTTCAGCGACGAGCGACCGTTCATTGCTAACTCACTTTAGCGACGAGCGACCGTTCATTTGCTCACTTTAACTCACGTTTTAGCGGCGACGTTCGTTCATTGCTAACTCACTTTAGGGATGAGCGACCGTTCATTGCTAACTCACTTTAGCGGCGAGCGACCGTTCATTGCTAACTCACTTTAGCGACGAGCGACCGTTCATTGCTAACTCACTTTAGCGACGAGCGACCGTTCATTGCTAACTCACTTTAGCGACGAGCGACCGTTCATTGCTAACTCACTTTAGCGACGAGCGACCGTTCATTGCTAACTCACTTTAGCGACGAGCGACCGTTCATTGCTAACTCACTTTAGCGACGAGCGACCGTTCATTGCTAACTCACTTTAGCGACGAGCGACCGTTCATTGCTAACTCACTTTAGCGACGAGCGACCGTTCATTGCTAACTCACTTTAGCGACGAGCGACCGTTCATTGCTAACTCACTAGCGACGAGCGACCGTTCGACGAGCGACGAGCGACCGTTCATTGCTAACTCTTTAGCGACGAGCGACCGTTCATTGCTAACTCACTTTAGCGACGAGCGACCGTTCATTGCTAACTCACTTTAGCGACGAGCGACCGTTCATTGCTAACTCACTTTAGCGACGAGCGACCGTTCATTGCTAACTCACTTTAGCGACGAGCGACCGTTCATTGCTAACTCACTTAACTCGACTTTCAGCTAACTCAGCGACCGTTCATTGCTAACTCACTTTAGCGACGAGCGACCGTTCATTGCTAACTCACTTTAGCCGACGAGCGACCGTTCATTGCTAACTCACTTTAGCGACGAACGACCGTTCATTGCGACGAGCGACCGTTCATTGCTAACTCACTTTAGCGACGAGCGACCGTTCATTGCTAACTCACTTTAGCGACGAGCGACCGTTCATTGCTAACTCACTTTAGCGACGAGCGACCGTTCATTGCTAACTCACTTTAGCGACGAGCGACCGTTCATTGCTAACTCACTTTAGCGACGAGCGACCGTTCATTGCTAACTCACTTTAGCGACGAGCGACCGTTCATTGCTTTAACTCACGTTTTAGCGACGAGCGACCGTTCATTGCTAACTCACTTTAGCGACGAGCGACCGTTCATTGCTAACTCACTTTAGCGACGAGCGACCGTTCATTGCTAACTCACTTTAGCGACGAGCGACCGTTCATTGCTAACTCACTTTAGCGACGAGCGACCGTTCATTGCTAACTCACTTTAGCGACGAGCGACCGTTCATTGCTAACTCACTTTAGCGACGAGCGAGCGACCGTTCATTGCTAACTCACTTTAGCGACGAGCGACCGTTCATTGCTAACTCAC
This sequence comes from Aristolochia fimbriata, assembly GCA_019845555.1. Taxonomy (NCBI): domain Eukaryota; kingdom Viridiplantae; phylum Streptophyta; class Magnoliopsida; order Piperales; family Aristolochiaceae; genus Aristolochia; species Aristolochia fimbriata. The sequence continues at coordinate 12,199 of JAINDJ010000203.1, forward strand.
TTTAGCGACGAGCGACCGTTCACTTTTGCTAACTCACTTTAGCGACGAGCGACCGTTCATTGCTAACTCACTTTAGCGACGAGCGACCGTTCATTTCACTTTGCTAACTCACTTTGCTAACTCACGAGCGACGCGACCGTTCATTGCTAACTCACTTTAGCGACGAGCGACCGTTCATTGCTAACTCACTTTAGCGACGAGCGACCGTTCATTGCTAACTCACTTTAGCGACGAGCGACCGTTCATTGCTAACTCACTTTAGCGACGAGCGACCGTTCATTGCTAACTCACTTTAGCGACGAGCGACCGTTCATTGCTAACTCACTTTAGCGACGAGCGACCGTTCGACCGTTCACTTTTGCTAACCGTTCATTGCTCACTTTAGCGACGAGCGACCGTTCATTGCTAACTCACTTTAGCGACGAGCGACCGTTCATTGCTAACTCACTTTAGCGACGAGCGACCGTTCATTGCTAACTCACTTTAGCGACGAGCGACCGTTCATTGCTAACTCACTTTAGCGACGAGCGACCGTTCATTGCTAACTCACTTTAGCGACGAGCGACCGTTCATTGCTAACTCACTCACTTGACGCGACGACCGTTCATTGCTAACTCACTTTAGCGACGAGCGACCGTTCATTTAACTCACTTTAGCGACGAGCGACCGTTCATTGCTAACTCACTTTAGCGACGAGCGACCGTTCATTGCTAACTCACTTTAGCGACGAGCGACCGTTCATTGCTAACTCACTTTAGCGACGAGCGACCGTTCATTGCTAACTCACTTTAGCGACGAGCGACCGTTCATTGCTAACTCACTTTAGCGACGAGCGACCGTTCATTGCTAACTCACTTTAGCGACGAGCGACCGTTCATTGCTAACTCACTTTAGCGACGAGCGACCGTTCATTGCTAACTCACTTTAGCGACGAGCGACCGTTCATTGCTAACTCACTTTAGCGACGAGCGACCGTTCATTGCTAACTCACTTTAGCGACGAGCGACCGTTCATTGCTAACTCACTTTAGCGACGAGCGACCGTTCATTGCTAACTCACTTTAGTGACGAGCGACCGTTCATTGCTAACTCACTTTAGCGACGAGCGACCGTTCATTGCTAACTCACTTTAGCGACGAGCGACCGTTCATTGCTAACTCACTTTAGCGACGAGCGACCGTTCATTGCTAACTCACTTTAGCGGCGAGCGACCCGTTCTAACTCACTTTAACTCCGTTTTGCTAACTCACTTTAGCGACGACCGTTCATTGCTAACTCACTTTAGCGACGAGCGACCGTTCATTGCTAACTCACTTTAGCGACGAGCGACCGTTCATTGCTAACTCACTTTTAGCGACGAGCGACCGTTCATTGCTAACTCACTTTAGCGACGAGCGACCGTTCATTGCTAACTCACTTTAGCGGCGAGCGACCGTTCATTGCTAACTCACTTTAGCGACGAGCGACCGTTCATTGCTAACTCACTTTAGCGACGAGCGACCGTTCATTGCTAACTCACTTTAGCGACGAGCGACCGTTCATTGCTAACTCTCACTTTAGCGACGAGCGACCGTTCATTGCTAACTCACTTTAGCGACGAGCGACCGTTCATTGCTAACTCACTTTAGCGACGAGCGACCGTTCATTGCTAACTCACTTTAGCGACGAGCGACCGTTCATTGCTAACTCACTTTAGCGACGAGCGACCGTTCATTGCTAACTCACTTTAGCGACGAGCGACCGTTCATTGCTAACTCACTTTAGCGACGAGCGACCGTTCATTGCTAACTCACTTTAGCGACGAGCGACCGTTCATTGCTAACTCACTTTAGCGACGAGCGACCGTTCATTGCTAACTCACTTTAGCGACGAGCGACCGTTCATTGCTAACTCACTTTAGCGACGAGCGACCGTTCATTGCTAACTCACTTTAGCGGCGAGCGACCGTTCATTGCTAACTCACTTTAGCGACGAGCGACCGTTCATTGCTAACTCACTTTAGCGACGAGCGACCGACCGTTCTTTGCGACGAGCGACCGTTCATTTTAACTCACTTTAGCGACGAGCGACCGTTCATTGCTAACTCACTTTAGCGACGAGCGACCGTTCATTGCTAACTTCACTTTGCGAGCGACCGTTCATTGCTAACTCACTTTAGCGACGAGCGACCGTTCATTGCTAACTCACTTTAGCGACGAGCGACCGTTCATTGCTAACTCACTTTAGCGACGAGCGACCGTTCATTTGCTAACTCACTTTAGCGACGAGCGACCGTTCATTGCTAACTCACTTTAGCGACGAGCGACCGTTCATTGCTAACTCACTTTAGCGACGAGCGACCGTTCATTGCTAACTCACTTTAGCGACGAGCGACCGTTCATTGCTAACTCACTTTAGCGACGAGCGACCGTTCATTGCTAACTCACTTTAGCGACGAGCGACCGTTCATTGCTAACTCACTTTAGCGACGAGCGACCGTTCATTGCTAACTCACTTTAGCGACGAGCGACCGTTCATTGCTAACTCACTTTAGCGACGAGCGACCGTTCATTGCTAACTCACTTTAGCGACGAGCGACCGTTCATTGCTAACTCACTTTAGCGACGAGCGACCGTTCATTGCTAACTCACTTTAGCGACGAGCGACCGTTCATTGCTAACTCACTTTTAGCGACGAGCGACCGTTCATTGCTAACTCACTTTAGCGACGAGCGACCGTTCATTGCTAACTCACACGACGAGCGACCGTTCATTGACTCACTTTAGCGGCGAGCGACCGTTCATTGCTAACTCACTTTAGCGACGAGCGCGACCGTTCATTGCTAACTCACTTTCGACGAGCGACGTTTGCTAACGACGAGCGACCGTTCATTGCTAACTCACTTTAGCGACGAGCGACCGTTCATTGCTAACTCACTTTAGCGACGAGCGACCGTTCATTGCTAACTCACTTTTAGCGACGAGCGACCGTTCATTGCTAACTCACTTTAGCGACGAGCGACCGTTCATTGCTAACTCACTTTAGCGAGCGAGCGACCGTTCATTGCTAACTCACTTTAGCGACGAGCGACCGTTCATTGCTAACTCACTTTAGCGACGAGCGACCGTTCATTGCTAACTCACTTTAGCGACGAGCGACCGTTCATTGCTAACTCACTTTAGCGACTGAGCGACCGTTCATTGCTAACTCACTTTAGCGACGAGCGACCGTTCATTGCTAACTCACTTTAGCGACGAGACCGACCGTTCATTGCTAACTCACTTTAGCGACGAGCGACCGTTCATTGCTAACTCACTTTAGCGACGAGCGACCGTTCATTGCTAACTCACTTTAGCGACGAGCGACCGTTCATTGCTAACTCACTTTAGCGACGAGCGACCGTTCATTGCTAACTCACTTTAGCGTGACGAGCGACCGTTCATTGCTAACTCACTTTAGCGACGAGCGACCGTTCATTGCTAACTCACTTTAGCGACGAGCGACCGTTCATTGCTAACTCACTTTAGCGACGAGCGACCGTTCATTGCTAACTCACTTTAGCGACGAGCGACCGTTCATTGCTAACTCACTTTAGTGACGACCGTTCACCGTTCACTTTAGCGACGAGCGACCTAACTCACTTTAGCGACGAGCGACCGTTCATTGCTAACTCACTTTAGCGACGAGCGACCGTTCATTGCTAACTCACTTTAGCGAGCGCGAGCGACCGTTCATTGCTAACTCACTTTAGCGACGAGCGACCGTTCATTGCTAACTCACTTTACGAGCGACCGTTCATTGCTAACTCACTTTAGCGACGAGCGACCGTTCATTGCTAACTCACTTTAGCGACGAGCGACCGTTCATTGCTAACTCACTTTAGCGACGAGCGACCGTTCATTGCTAACTCACTTTAGCGACGAGCGACCGTTCATTGCTAACTCACTTTAGCGACGAGCGACCGTTTCGTTCATTGCGAGCGACCGTTCATTAACTCACTTTAGCGACGAGCGACCGTTCATTGCTAACTCACTTTAGCGACGAGCGACCGTTCATTGCTAAACTCACTTTAGCGACGAGCGACCGTTCATTGCTAACTCACTTTAGCGACGAGCGACCGTTCATTGCTAACTCACTTTTTAGCGGCGAGCGACCGTTCATTGCTAACTCACTTTAGCGACGAGCGACCGTTCATTGCTAACTCACTTTAGCGACGAGCGACCGTTCATTGCTAACTCACTTTAGCGACGAGCGACCGTTCATTGCTAACTCACTTTAGCGACGAGCGACCGTTCATTGCTAACTCACTTTAGCGACGAGAGCGACCGTTCATTGCTAACTCACTTTAGCGACGAGCGACCGTTCATTGCTAACTCACTTTAGCGACGAGCGACCGTTCATTGCTAACTCACTTTAGCGCGACGACCGTTCATTGCTAACTCACTTTAGCGACGAGCGACCGTTCATTGCTAACTCACTTTAGCGACGAGCGACCGTTCATTGCTAACTCACTTTAGCGACGAGCGACCGTTCATTGCTAACTCACTTTAGCGGCGAGCGACCGTTCATTGCTAACTCACTTTAGCGACGAGCGACCGTTCATTGCTAACTCACTTTAGCGACGAGCGACCGTTCATTGCTAACTCACTTTAGCGACGAGCGACCGTTCATTGCTAACTCACTTTAGCGACGAGCGACCGTTCATTGCTAACTCACTTTAGCGACGAGCGACCGTTCATTGCTAACTCACTTTAGCGACGAGCGACCGTTCATTGCTAACTCACTTTAGCGACGAGCGCCCGTTCATTCATTGCTAACTCACTTTAGCGACGAACGACCGTTCATTGCTAACTCACTTTAGCGACGAGCGACCGTTCATTGCTAACTCACTTTAGCGACGAGCGACCGTTCATTGCTAACTCACTTTTAGCGACGAGCGACCGTTCATTGCTAACTCACTTTAGCGACGAGCGAACTCACTTTAGCGACGAGCGACCGTTCATTGCTAACTCACTTTAGCGACGAACGACCGTTCATTGCTAACTCACTTTAGCGACGAACGACCGTTCATTGCTAACTCACTTTAGCGACGAACGACCGTTCATTGCTAACTCACTTTAGCGACGAACGAACGTTCATTGCTAACTCACTTTAGCGACGAACGAACGTTCATTGCTAATTCACTTTAGTGACGAACGACCGTTCATTGCGAACTCACTTTAGTGACGAACGACCGTTCATTCCTAACTCACTTTAGCGACGAACGACCGTTCATTGCTAACTCACTTTAGCGACGAACGACCGTTCATTGCTAACTCACTTTAGCGACGAACGACCGTTCATTGCTAACTCACTTTCACTTTAGCGACGAGCGACCGTTCATTGCTAACTCACTTTAGCGACGAGCGACCGTTCATTGCTAACTCACTTTAGCGACGAGCGACCGTTCATTGCTAACTCACTTTAGCGACGAGCGACCGTTCATTGCTAACTCACTTTAGCGATGAGCGACCGTTCATTGCTAACTCACTTTAGCGACGAGCGACCGTTCATTGCTAACTCACTTTTAGCGACGAGCGACCGTTCATTGCTAACTCACTTTAGCGACGAGCGACCGTTCATTGCTAACTCACTTTAGCGACGAGCGACCGTTCATTGCTAACTCACTTTAGCGACGAGCGACCGTTCATTGCTAACTCACTTTAGCGACGAGCGACCGTTCATTTGCTAACTCACTTTGACGAGCGACCGTTCATTGCTAACTCACTTTAGCGACGAACGACCGTTCATTGCTAACTCACTTTAGCGACGAGCGACCGTTCATTGCTAACTCACTTTAGCGATGAAGCGACCGTTCATTGCTAACTCACTTTAGCGACGAGCGACCGTTCATTGCTAACTCACTTTAGCGACGAGAACGACCGTTCATTGCTAACTCACTTTAGCGGCGAGCGACCGTTCATTGCTAACTCACTTTAGCGAGAGCGAGCGTTCATTGCTAACTCACGACCGTTCATTGCTAACTCACTTTAGCGACGAGCGTTCCGTTCATTGCTAACTCACTTTAGCGACGAGCGACCGTTCATTGCTAACTCACTTTAGCGGCGAGCGAGCGTTCATTGCTAACTCACTTTAGTGACGAGCGAGCGTTCATTGCT
>JAINDJ010000204.1:0-18191 GCA_019845555.1 Aristolochia fimbriata
CGACCGTTCATTCGCGAACTCACTTTAGCGGCGAGCGACCGTTCATTGCGAACTCACTTTTAGCGACGAGCGACCGTTCATTGCGAACTCACTTTAGCGACGAGCGACCGTTCATTGCAAACTCACTTTAGCGACGAGCGACCGTTCATTGCGAACTCACTTTAGCGCCGAGCGACCGTTCATTGCTAACTCACTTTAGCGGACGAGCGACCGTTCATTGCGAACTCACTTTAGCGACGAGCGACCGTTCATTGCCAACTCACTTTAGCGACGAGCGACGTTCATTGCTAACTCACTTTAGCGACGAGCGACCGTTCATTGCGAAATCACTTTAGCGATGAGCGACCGTTCATTGCCAAACTCACTTTAGCGACGAGCGACCGTTCATTCTGAACTCACTTTAGCGACGACGACCGTTCATTGCGAACTCACTTTAGCGGCGAGCGACCGTTCATTGCTAACTCACTTTAGCGACGAGCGACCGTTCATTGCAAACTCACTTTAGCGACGACGACCGTTCATTGCGAAAATCACTTTAGCGACGAGCGACCGTTCATTGCGAACTCACTTTACGACGAGCGACCGTTCATTGCGAACTCACTTTAGCGACGAGCGACCGTTCATTGCGAACTCACTTTAGCGACGAGCGACCGTTCATTTGCGAACTCACTTTAGCGACGAGCGACCGTTCATTTGCGAACTCACTTTAGCGACGAGCGACCGTTCATTGCCAACTCACTTTAGCGACGAGCGACCGTTCATTGCGAACTCACTTTAGCGACGAGCGACCGTTCATTGCGAACTCACTTTAGCGACGAGCGACCGTTCATTGCCAACTCACTTTAGCGACGAGCGACCGTTCATTGCGAACTCACTTTAGCGATGACGACCGTTCATTGCGAACTCACTTTAGCGACGAGCGACCGTTCATTGCGAACTCACTTTAGCGACGAACGACCGTTCATTGCGAACTCACTTTAGCGACGAACGACCGTTCATTGCGAACTCACTTTAGCGACGAACGACCGTTCATTGCGAACTCACTTTAGCGACGAACGACCGTTCATTGCGAACTCACTTTAGCGACGAGCGACCGTTCATTGCCAACTCACTTTAGCGACGAGCGACCGTTCATTGCAAACTCACTTTAGCGACGAGCGACCGTTCATTGCGAACTCACTTTAGCGGACGAGCGACCGTTCATTGCTAACTCACTTTAGCGGCGAACGCCGTTCATTGCGAACTCACTTTAGCGACGAACGACCGTTCATTGCGAACTCACTTTAGCGACGAACGACCGTTCATTGCAAACTCACTTTAGCGACGAACGACCGTTCATTGCTAACTCACTTTAGCGACGAACGACCGTTCATTGCGAACTCACTTTAGCGACGAACGACCGTTCATTGCGAACTCACTTTAGCGACGAACGACCGTTCATTGCGAACTCACTTTAGCGACGAACGACCGTTCATTTGCTAACTCACTTTAGCGACGAGCGACCGTTCATTGCGAACACTTTAGCGACGACGACCGTTCATTGCGAACTCACGCGACGAGCGACCGTTCATTGCTAACTCACTTTAGCGATGAACGACCGTTCATTGCCAACTCACTTTAGCGACGAACGACCGTTCATTGCCAACTCACTTTAGCGACGAACGACCGTTCATTGCCAACTCACTTTAGCGACGAACGACCGTTCATTGCGAACTCACTTTAGCGACGAACGACCGTTCATTGCGAACTCACTTTAGCGACGAACGACCGTTCATTGCTAACTCACTTTAGCGACGAACGACCGTTCATTGCGCTAACTCACTTTAGCGACGAACGACCGTTCATTGCTAAACTCACTTTAGCGACGAACGACCGTTCATTGCTAACTCACTTTAGCGACGAACGACCGTTCATTGCGAACTCACTTTAGCGACGAACGACCGTTCATTGCTAACTCACTTTAGCGACGAACGACCGTTCATTGCTAACTCACTTTAGCGACGAACGACCGTTCATTGCAAACTCACTTTAGCGACGAACGACCGTTCATTGCAAACTCACTTTAGCGACGAACGACCGTTCATTGCTAACTCACTTTAGCGACGAACGACCGTTCATTTGCGAACTCACTTTAGCGACGAGCGACCGTTCATTGCGAACTCACTTTAGCGACGAGCGACCGTTCGACCGTTCATTCATTGAACTCACTTTAGCGACGAGCGACCGTTCATTGCGAACTCACTTTAGCGACGAGCGACCGTTCATTTGCGAACTCTCTTTAGCGATGACGACCGTTCATTGCCAACTCACTTTAGCGACGAACGACCGTTCATTGCTAAATCACTTTAGCGACGAACGACCGTTCATTGCCAAATCACTTTAGCGACGAACGACCGTTCATTGCCAAACTCACTTTAGCGACGAACGACCGTTCATTGCGAACTCACTTTAGCGACGAACGACCGTTCATTGCGAACTCACTTTAGCGACGAACGACCGTTCATTGCTAACTCACTTTAGTGACGACGACCGTTCATTGCCGAACTCACTTTAGCGACGAACGACCGTTCATTGCGGGAACTCACTTTAGCGACGAGCGACCGTTCATTGCGAACTCACTTTAGCGACCGAGCGACCGTTTAGCGACGAACGGCCGTTGCGAACTCACTTTAGCGACCGAGCGACCGTTCATTGCCAAATCACTTTAGCGACGAACGGCCGTTCATTGCTAACTCACTTTAGCGACGAGCGACCGTTCATTGAACTCTCTTTAGCGGCGAGCGACCGTTCATTGCTAACTCACTTTAGCGACGACGACCGTTCATTGCTAACTCACTTTAGCGACGAGCGACCGTTCATTGCAAATCACTTTAGCGACGAACGACCGTTCATTGCGAACTCACTTTAGCGACGAACGACCGTTCATTGCGAACTCACTTTAGCGACGAACGACCGTTCATTGCGAACTCACTTTAGCGCAAGCGACCGTTCATTGCCATATCACTTTAGCGACGAGCGGCCGTTCATTTTCAAACTCATCTACCGATGAACGACCGTTTCGAACTCTCTTTAATGACGACTGACGACGTTCATTGCTAACTCACTTTAGCGACGAACGACCGTTCATTAGAACTCACTTTAGCGACGAGCGACCGTTCATTGCCAACTCACTTTTGACGAGCGACCGTTCATTGCGAACTCTCTTTTGCGACGAACGACCGTTCATTGCTAACTCACTTTACCGACGAACGACCGTTCATTGCTAACTCACTTTAGCGACGAACGACCGTTCATTGCCAAATCACTTTAGCGACGAACGACCGTTCATTGCTAACTCACTTTAGCGACGAATGACCGTTCATTGCGCCAAACTCACTTTGGCGATGACGACCTTTCGCAGCAAACTCACTTTAGCGACGAACGACCGTTCATTCCCAACTCACTTTAGCGACGAACGACCGTTCATTGCGAACTCACTTTAGCGACGAACGACCGTTCATTGCTAACTCACTTTAGCGACGAACGACCGTTCATTGCGAACTCACTTTAGAGATGAGCGACCGTTCATTCGCGAACTCACTTTAGCGACGAATGACCGTTCATTGCTAACGAACGACGTTCGCCGCCAAAAGGCGACGGCAGCCGTTCATTGCTAACTCACTTTAGCGACGAGCGACCGTTCATTGCTCCACTTTCACTTTGACGAACGACCGTTCATTCGTGAACTCACTTTAGCGACAGGCGACCGTTCATTGCGAACTCACTTTAACAACGACGACGGTTCATTCGCGAACTCACTTTAGCGACGAGCGGCCGTTCATTGCCAACTCACTTTACCGATGAGCGACCGTTCATTGCAAACTGCCCTTTAACCGACGAACGACCGTTCATTGCTAACTCACTTTGGCGACGAGCGACCGTTCGTGCGAACTCACGTAGCGAGCGACCGTTCATTGCACAACTCACTTTAGCGACGGCGACCGTTCATTGCGAACTCACTTTAGCGACAAACGACCGTTCATTTGCTAACTCACTTTAGCGACGACGACCGTTCATTCCGAACTCACTTTAGCGACGAACGACCGTTCATTGCCAAACTCACTTTAGCGACGAGCGACCGTTCGTCTGAACTCACTTTAGCGGAGCGACCCGTTCATTGCGGAACTCACTTGCTGACGATTCGGCGTTCATTGCGAACTCACTTTATCGACTAACGACCGTTCATTACCAATCACTTTAGCGACGAGTGATTTCATTTTCAAACTCTCTTTGGCGACCGAATGGCCGTTCATTGCCAACTCACTTATGAAAGCGAGCGACCGTTCATTGAGAACTCACTTTAGCAGCGAGCGACCGTTCATTGCCGAACTCACTTTAGCGACGAGCGACCGTTCATTTCGAACTCACTTTAACGCGATGAGCGGCGGTTATTTGTCGCACTTTATGTGACGAGCAACTGGTTCATTGCTAACTCACTTTTAGCGACGAGCGACCGTTCATTGCCAGCTCACTTTAGCGACGACGCGCCCGTTCGTGCCGAACTCACTTTAGCGACGAGCGTTCATTCATTGCTCTCTTCCTTTTGAAACGACCGAGCGACCCGTTCATTGGTAACTCACTTTAGCGGCGAGCTATACCGTTCGTACTAACTCACTTGCGCGGACGAGCGACCGTTCATTTTGCAAACTCCTTCATTGCCGGCGAATGACCCGTTCATTGCTAACTCACATTAGCGACGAAGCGACCATTTCATTGCTAAATCTTTAGCGACGACGGTAGTTCATTGCTGACTCACTTTAGCTGACGACCAGTTCAAGCGAATTCATTTTGCAGAACTCTCTCTTCTTTGAACTCACTTTAGCGACGAGCGACCGTTCATTGCAAACTCACTTTAGCGACGAGCGACCGTTCATTTGCTAACTCACTTTAGCGACGAGCGACCGTTCATTGCGAACTCACTTTAGCGACGAGCGACCGTTCATTGCGAACTCACTTTAGCGACGAGCGACCGTTCATTGCTAACTCACTTTAGCGACGAGCGACCGTTCATTGCTAAAATCACTTTAGCGACGAGCGACCGTTCATTGCGAACTCACTTTAGCGACGAGCGACCGTTCATTGCTAACTCACTTTAGCGACGAGCGACCGTTCATTGCTAACTCACTTTAGCGACGAGCGACCGTTCATTGCGAACTCACTTTAGCGCGACGAGCGACCGTTCATTGCTAACTCACTTTAGCGACGAGCGACCGTTCATTCTGCGAACTCACTTTAGCGACGAGCGACCGTTCATTGCTAACTCACTTTAGCGACGAGCGACCGTTCATTGCGAACTCACTTTAGCGACGAGCGACCGTTCATTGCGAACTCACTTTAGCGACGAGCGACCGTTCATTGCTAACTCACTTTAGCGACGAGCGACCGTTCATTGCGAACTCACTTTAGCGACGAGCGACCGTTCATTGCGAACTCACTTTAGCGACGAGCGACCGTTCATTGCTAACTCTCTTTAGCGACGAGCGACCGTTCATTGCCGAACTCTCTTTAGCGACGAGCGACCGTTCATTGCCAAACTCACTTTAGCGACGAGCGACCGTTCATTGCGAACTCACTTTAGCGACGAGCGACCGTTCATTGCGAACTCACTTTAGCGACGAGCGACCGTTCATTGCGAACTCACTTTAGCGGCGAGCGACCGTTCATTGCGAACTCTCTTTAGCGACGAGCGACCGTTCATTGCTAACTCACTTTAGCGACGAGCGACCGTTCATTGCTAACTCACTTTAGCGGCGACGAGCGACCGTTCATTGCGAACTCACTTTAGCGACGAGCGACCGTTCATTGCGAACTCACTTTAGCGCGACGAGCGACCGTTCATTGCGAACTCACTTTAGCGACGAGCGACCGTTCATTGCAACTCACTTTAGCGACGAGCGACCGTTCATTGCCAACTCACTTTAGCGACGAGCGACCGTTCATTGCGAACTCACTTTAGCGACGACGACCGTTCGACCGTTCATGAGCGACCGTTCAACGAACTCACTTTAGCGACGAGCGACCGTTCATTGCGAACTCACTTTAGCGACGAGCGACCGTTCATTGCCAACTCACTTTAGCGACGAGCGACCGTTCATTGCGAACTCACTTTAGCGACGAGCGACCGTTCATTGCGAACTCACTTTAGCGACGAGCGACCGTTCATTGCGAACTCACTTTAGCGACGAGCGACCGTTCATTGCAAACTCACTTTAGCGACGAGCGACCGTTCATTGCGAACTCACTTTAGCGACGAGCGACCGTTCATTGCAAACTCACTTTAGCGACGAGCGCGACCGTTCATTGCGAACTCACTTTAGCGACGAGCGACCGTTCATTGCGAACTCACTTTAGCGACGAGCGACCGTTCATTGCGAACTCACTTTAGCGACGAGCGACCGTTCATTGCGAACTCACTTTTAGCGACGAGCGACCGTTCATTGCTAACTCACTTTAGCGACGAGCGACCGTTCATTTGCGAACTCACTTTAGCGACGAGCGACCGTTCATTGCAAACTCACTTTAGCGACGAGCGACCGTTCATTGCGAACTCACTTTAGCGACGAGCGACCGTTCATTGCGAACTCACTTTAGCGACGAGCGACCGTTCATTGCGAACTCACTTTAGCGACGAGCGACCGTTCATTGCGAACTCACTTTAGCGACGAGCGACCGTTCATTTGCGAACTCACTTTAGCGACGAGCGACCGTTCATTGCGAACTCACTTTAGCGACGAGCGACCGTTCATTGCGAACTCACTTTAGCGACGAGCGACCGTTCATTGCTAACTCACTTTAGCGACGAGCGACCGTTCATTGCGAACTCACTTTAGCGACGAGCGACCGTTCATTGCGAACTCACTTTAGCGACGAGCGACCGTTCATTGCGAACTCACTTTAGCGACGAGCGACCGTTCATTGCGAACTCACTTTAGCGACGAGCGACCGTTCATTGCGAACTCACTTTAGCGACGAGCGACCGTTCATTGCGAACTCACTTTAGCGACGAGCGACCGTTCATTGCGAACTCACTTTAGCGACGAGCGACCGTTCATTGCGAACTCACTTTAGCGACGAGCGACCGTTCATTGCGAACTCACTTTAGCGACGAGCGACCGTTCATTGCGAACTCACTTTAGCGACGAGCGACCGTTCATTGCGAACTCACTTTAGCGACGAGCGACCGTTCATTTGCGAACTCACTTTAGCGACGAGCGACCGTTCATTGCGAACTCACTTTAGCGACGAGCGACCGTTCATTGCGAACTCACTTTAGCGACGAGCGACCGTTCATTGCAAACTCACTTTAGCGACGAGCGACCGTTCATTGCGAACTCACTTTAGCGACGAGCGACCGTTCATTGCCAACTCACTTTAGCGACGAGCGACCGTTCATTGCGAACTCACTTTAGCGACGAGCGACCGTTCATTGCGAACTCACTTTAGCGACGAGCGACCGTTCATTGCGAACTCACTTTAGCGACGAGCGACCGTTCATTGCTAACTCACTTTAGCGACGAGCGACCGTTCATTGCGAACTCACTTTAGCGACGAGCGACCGTTCATTTGCGAACTCACTTTAGCGACGAGCGACCGTTCATTGCTAACTCACTTTAGCGACGAGCGACCGTTCATTGCCAAACTCACTTTAGCGACGAGCGACCGTTCATTTGCAAACTCACTTTAGCGACGAGCGACCGTTCATTGCGAACTCACTTTAGCGACGAGCGACCGTTCATTGCGAACTCACTTTAGCGACGAGCGACCGTTCATTGCGAACTCACTTTAGCGACGAGCGACCGTTCATTGCGAACTCACTTTAGCGACGAGCGACCGTTCATTGCTAAACTCACTTCGACGATGAGCGACCGTTCATTTGCGAACTCTTTAGCGACGAGCGACCGTTCATTGCGAACTCACTTTAGCGACGAGCGACCGTTCATTGCTAACTCACTTTAGCGACGAGCGACCGTTCATTGCTAAAACTCACTTTAGCGACGAGCGACCGTTCATTGCGAACTCACTTTAGCGACGAGCGACCGTTCATTGCGAACTCACTTTAGCGACGAGCGACCGTTCATTGCGAACTCACTTTAGCGACGAGCGACCGTTCATTGCGAACTCACTTTAGCGACGAGCGACCGTTCATTTGCAAACTCACTTTAGCGACGAGCGACCGTTCATTGCGCGAACTCACTTTAGCGACGAGCGACCGTTCATTGCGAACTCACTTTAGCGACGAGCGACCGTTCATTGCGAACTCACTTTAGCGACGAGCGACCGTTCATTGCTAACTCACTTTAGCGACGAGCGACCGTTCATTGCGAACTCACTTTAGCGACGAGCGACCGTTCATTGCGAACTCACTTTAGCGACGAGCGACCGTTCATTGCGAACTCACTTTAGCGACGAGCGACCGTTCATTGCTAACTCACTTTAGCGACGAGCGACCGTTCATTGCGAACTCACTTTAGCGACGAGCGACCGTTCATTGCGAACTCACTTTAGCGACGAGCGACCGTTCATTGCGAACTCACTTTAGCGACGAGCGACCGTTCATTGCGAACTCACTTTAGCGACGAGCGACCGTTCATTGCGAACTCACTTTAGCGACGAGCGACCGTTCATTGCGAACTCACTTTAGCGACGAGCGACCGTTCATTGCGAACTCACTTTAGCGACGAGCGACCGTTCATTGCGAACTCACTTTAGCGACGAGCGACCGTTCATTGCGAACTCACTTTAGCGACGAGCGACCGTTCATTGCGAACTCTCACTTTAGCGACGAGCGACCGTTCATTGCTAACTCACTTTAGCGACGAGCGACCGTTCATTTGCGAACTCACTTTAGCGACGAGCGACCGTTCATTGCTAACTCACTTTAGCGACGAGCGACCGTTCATTGCTAACTCACTTTAGCGACGAGCGACCGTTCATTTGCGAACTCACTTTAGCGACGAGCGACCGTTCATTGCGAACTCACTTTAGCGACGAGCGACCGTTCATTGCGAACTCACTTTAGCGACGAGCGACCGTTCATTGCGAACTCACTTTAGCGACGAGCGACCGTTCATTGCGAACTCACTTTAGCGACGAGCGACCGTTCATTGCTAACTCACTTTAGCGACGAGCGACCGTTCATTTGCGAACTCACTTTAGCGACGAGCGACCGTTCATTGCGAACTCACTTTAGCGACGAGCGACCGTTCATTGCGAACTCACTTTAGCGACGAGCGACCGTTCATTGCCAAAACTCACTTTAGCGACGAGCGACCGTTCATTGCGAACTCACTTTAGCGACGACCGACCGTTCACTTTTGACGAGCGAACTCAACTTTAGCGACGAGCGACCGTTCATTGCGAAACTCACTTTAGCGACGAGCGACCGTTCATTGCGAACTCACTTTAGCGACGAGCGACCGTTCATTGCAAACTCACTTTAGCGACGAGCGACCGTTCATTGCTAACTCACTTTAGCGACGAGCGACCGTTCATTGCGAACTCACTTTAGCGACGAGCGACCGTTCATTGCCAACTCACTTTAGCGACGAGCGACCGTTCATTGCGAACTCACTTTAGCGACGAGCGACCGTTCATTGCCGAACTCACTTTAGCGACGAGCGACCGTTCATTTGCGAACTCACTTTAGCGACGAGCGACCGTTCATTGCGAACTCACTTTAGCGACGAGCGACCGTTCATTGCGAACTCACTTTAGCGACGAGCGACCGTTCATTTGCGAACTCACTTTAGCGACGAGCGACCGTTCATTGCGAACTCACTTTAGCGACGAGCGACCGTTCATTGCGAACTCACTTTAGCGACGAGCGACCGTTCATTGCGAACTCACTTTAGCGACGAGCGACCGTTCATTGCGAACTCACTTCAGCGACGAGCGACCGTTCGTTCATTGCGAACTCACTTTAGCGACGAGCGACCGTTCATTTGCGAACTCACTTTAGCGACGAGCGACCGTTCATTGCTAACTCACTTTAGCGACGAGCGACCGTTCATTTGCGAACTCACTTTAGCGACGAGCGACCGTTCATTTAACTCACTTTAGCGACGAGCGACCGTTCATTGCGAACTCACTTTAGCGACGAGCGACCGTTCATTGCGAACTCACTTTAGCGACGAGCGACCGTTCATTGCGAACTCACTTTAGCGACGAGCGACCGTTCATTGCTAACTCACTTTAGCGACGAGCGACCGTTCATTGCGAACTCACTTTAGCGACGAGCGACCGTTCATTGCGAACTCACTTTAGCGACGAGCGACCGT
Organism: Aristolochia fimbriata; assembly: GCA_019845555.1. Classification (NCBI taxonomy): domain Eukaryota; kingdom Viridiplantae; phylum Streptophyta; class Magnoliopsida; order Piperales; family Aristolochiaceae; genus Aristolochia; species Aristolochia fimbriata. The sequence continues at coordinate 10,317 of JAINDJ010000204.1, forward strand.
TCATTGCGAACTCACTTTAGCGACGAGCGACCGTTCATTGCCAAACTCACTTTAGCGACGAGCGACCGTTCATTGCTAACTCACTTTAGCGACGAGCGACCGTTCATTTGCGAACTCACTTTAGCGACGAGCGACCGTTCATTGCTAACTCACTTTAGCGACGAGCGACCGTTCATTGCGAACTCACTTTAGCGACGAGCGACCGTTCATTGCTAACTCACTTTAGCGACGAGCGACCGTTCATTGCGAACTCACTTTAGCGACGAGCGACCGTTCATTGCGAACTCGCGACGAGCGACCGTTCATTTGCGAACTCAGCGACGAGCGACCGTTCATTGCGAACTCACTTTAGCGACGAGCGACCGTTCATTGCGAACTCACTTTAGCGACGAGCGACCGTTCATTGCTAACTCACTTTAGCGACGAGCGACCGTTCATTGCGAACTCACTTTAGCGACGAGCGACCGTTCATTTGCGAACTCACTTTAGCGACGAGCGACCGTTCATTGCGAACTCACTTTAGCGACGAGCGACCGTTCATTGCAAACTCACTTTAGCGACGAGCGACCGTTCATTGCGAACTCACTTTAGCGACGAGCGACCGTTCATTGCGAACTCACTTTAGCGACGAGCGACCGTTCATTGCGAACTCACTTTTAGCGACGAGCGACCGTTCATTGCGAAACTCACTTTAGCGACGAGCGACCGTTCATTGCGAACTCACTTTAGCGACGAGCGACCGTTCATTTGCGAACTCACTTTAGCGACGAGCGACCGTTCATTGCTAACTCACTTTAGCGACGAGCGACCGTTCATTGCGAACTCACTTTAGCGACGAGCGACCGTTCATTGCGAACTCACTTTAGCGACGAGCGACCGTTCATTGCGAACTCACTTTAGCGACGAGCGACCGTTCATTGCGAACTCACTTTAGCGACGAACGACCGTTCATTGCGAACTCACTTTAGCGACGAACGACTGCTCCTTGCTAACACACTTTAGCGACGAACGACCGTTCATTACGAACTCTCCTTAGCGACGAACGACCGTTCATTGCTAACTCACTTTAGCGACGAACGACCGTTCATTGCGAACTCACTTTAGCGACGAACGACCGTTCAGTGCAAACTCACTTTAGCGACGAGCGACCGTTCATTGCGAACTCACTTTAGCGACGAACGACCGTTCATTGCTAACTCACTTTAGCGACGAACGACCGTTCATTGCGAACTCACTTTAGCGACGAGCGACCGTTCATTGCGAACTCACTTTAGCGACGAGCGACCGTTCATTGCGAACTCACTTTAGCGACGAGCGACCGTTCATTGCGAACTCACTTTAGCGACGAGCGACCGTTCATTTGCGAACTCACTTTAGCGACGAGCGACCGTTCATTTGCTAACTCACTTTAGCGACGAGCGACCGTTCATTGCAAACTCACTTTAGCGACGAGCGACCGTTCATTGCGAACTCACTTTAGCGACGAGCGACCGTTCATTGCTAACTCACTTTAGCGACGAGCGACCGTTCATTGCTAACTCACTTTAGCGACGAGCGACCGTTCATTGCGAACTCACTTTAGCGACGAGCGACCGTTCATTGCGAACTCACTTTAGCGACGAGCGACCGTTCATTGCTAACTCACTTTAGCGACGAGCGACCGTTCATTTGCGAACTCACTTTAGCGACGAGCGACCGTTCATTGCGAACTCACTTTAGCGACGAGCGACCGTTCATTGCGAACTCACTTTAGCGACGAGCGACCGTTCATTGCGAACTCACTTTAGCGACGAGCGACCGTTCATTGCGAACTCACTTTAGCGACGAGCGACCGTTCATTTGCTAACTCACTTTAGCGACGAGCGACCGTTCATTGCGAACTCACTTTAGCGACGAGCGACCGTTCATTGCGAACTCACTTTAGCGACGAGCGACCGTTCATTGCTAACTCACTTTAGCGACGAGCGACCGTTCATTGCGAACTCACTTTAGCGGCGAGCGACCGTTCATTGCGAACTCACTTTAGCGACGAGCGACCGTTCATTGCCAAACTCACTTTAGCGACGAGCGACCGTTCATTGCGAGCGAACTCACTTTAGCGACGAGCGACCGTTCATTGCGAACTCACTTTAGCGACGAGCGACCGTTCATTGCTAACTCACTTTAGCGACGAGCGACCGTTCATTGCGAACTCACTTTAGCGACGAGCGACCGTTCATTTGCGAACTCACTTTAGCGACGAGCGACCGTTCATTGCGAACTCACTTTAGCGACGAGCGACCGTTCATTGCGAACTCACTTTAGCGACGAGCGACCGTTCATTGCTAACTCACTTTAGCGACGAGCGACCGTTCATTGCGAACTCACTTTAGCGACGAGCGACCGTTCATTGCTAACTCACTTTAGCGACGAGCGACCGTTCATTTGCGAACTCACTTTAGCGACGAGCGACCGTTCATTTGCTAACTCACTTTAGCGACGAGCGACCGTTCATTGCTAACTCACTTTAGCGACGAGCGACCGTTCATTTGCGAACTCACTTTAGCGACGAGCGACCGTTCATTGCTAACTCACTTTAGCGACGAGCGACCGTTCATTTGCGAACTCTCTTCCGTTCGACGAGCGACGTTCATTTGCAAACTCACTTTAGCGACGAGCGACCGTTCATTGCGAACTCACTTTAGCGACGAGCGACCGTTCATTGCGAACTCACTTTAGCGACGAGCGACCGTTCATTGCTAACTCACTTTAGCGACGAGCGACCGTTCATTTGCGAACTCACTTTAGCGACGAGCGACCGTTCATTGCGAACTCACTTTAGCGACGAGCGACCGTTCATTGCGAACTCACTTTAGCGACGAGCGACCGTTCATTGCGAACTCACTTTAGAGACGAGCGACCGTTCATTGCTAACTCACTTTAGCGACGAGCGACCGTTCATTTGCGAACTCACTTTAGCGACGAGCGACCGTTCATTGCTAACTCACTTTAGCGACGAGCGACCGTTCATTGCGAACTCACTTTAGCGACGAGCGACCGTTCATTTGCGAACTCACTTTAGCGACGAGCGACCGTTCATTGCTAACTCACTTTAGCGACGAGCGACCGTTCATTCGCGAACTCTCTTTAGCGACGAGCGACCGTTCATTGCTAACTCACTTTAGCGACGAGCGACCGTTCATTTGCGAACTCACTTTAGCGACGAGCGACCGTTCATTGCGAACTCACTTTAGCGACGAGCGACCGTTCATTGCGAACTCACTTTAGCGACGAGCGACCGTTCATTGCTAACTCACTTTAGCGACGAGCGACCGTTCATTGCGAACTCACTTTAGCGACGAGCGACCGTTCATTGCTAACTCACTTTAGCGACGAGCGACCGTTCATTGCTAACTCACTTTAGCGACGAGCGACCGTTCATTGCGAACTCACTTTAGCGACGAGCGACCGTTCATTGCGAACTCACTTTAGCGACGAGCGACCGTTCATTGCGAACTCACTTTAGCGCGACGAGCGACCGTTCATTGCGAACTCACTTTAGCGACGAGCGACCGTTCATTGCGAACTCACTTTAGCGACGAGCGACCGTTCATTGCGAACTCACTTTAGCGACGAGCGACCGTTTCATTGCGAACTCACTTTAGCGACGAGCGACCGTTCATTGCGAACTCACTTTAGCGACGAGCGACCGTTCATTGACGAGCGACGTTCATTTTGCGAACTCACTTTAGCGACGAGCGACCGTTCATTGCTAACTCACTTTAGCGACGAGCGACCGTTCATTGCAAAACTCACTTTAGCGACGAGCGACCGTTCATTGCGAACTCACTTTAGCGACGAGCGACCGTTCATTGCTAACTCACTTTAGCGACGAGCGACCGTTCATTGCGAACTCACTTTAGCGACGAGCGACCGTTCATTGCTAACTCACTTTAGCGACGAGCGACCGTTCATTGCAAACTCACTTTAGCGACGAGCGACCGTTCATTGCGAACTCACTTTAGCGACGAGCGACCGTTCATTGCTAACTCACTTTAGCGACGAGCGACCGTTCATTGCGAACTCACTTTAGCGACGAGCGACCGTTCATTGCTAACTCACTTTAGCGACGAGCGACCGTTCATTGCGAACTCACTTTAGCGACGAGCGACCGTTCATTGCGAACTCACTTTAGCGACGAGCGACCGTTCATTGCTAACTCACTTTAGCGACGAGCGACCGTTCATTGCGAACTCACTTTAGCGACGAGCGACCGTTCATTGCTAACTCACTTTAGCGACGAGCGACCGTTCATTCGCGAACTCACTTTAGCGACGAGCGACCGTTCATTGCTAACTCACTTTAGCGACGAGCGACCGTTCATTGCGAACTCACTTTAGCGACGAGCGACCGTTCATTGCGAACTCACTTTAGCGACGAGCGACCGTTCATTGCGAACTCACTTTAGCGACGAGCGACCGTTCATTGCGAACTCACTTTAGCGACGAGCGACCGTTCATTGCGAACTCACTTTAGCGACGAGCGACCGTTCATTGCTAACTCACTTTAGCGACGAGCGACCGTTCATTGCCAAACTCACTTTTAGCGACGAGCGACCGTTCATTGCTAACTCACTTTAGCGACGAGCGACCGTTCATTGCGAACTCACTTTAGCGGCGAGCGACCGTTCATTGCGAACTCACTTTAGCGACGAGCGACCGTTCATTGCGAACTCACTTTAGCGACGAGCGACCGTTCATTGCGAACTCACTTTAGCGACGAGCGACCGTTCATTGCTAACTCACTTTAGCGACGAGCGACCGTTCATTGCGAACTCACTTTAGCGACGAGCGACCGTTCATTGCGAACTCACTTTAGCGACGAGCGACCGTTCATTGCTAACTCACTTTAGCGACGAGCGACCGTTCATTGCGCGAACTCACTTTAGCGACGAGCGACCGTTCATTGCTAACTCACTTTAGCGACGAACGACCGTTCATTGCGAACTCACTTTAGCGACGAACGACCGTTCATTGCTAACTCACTTTAGCGACGAACGACCGTTCATTGCTAACTCACTTTAGCGACGAACGACCGTTCATTGCGAACTCACTTTAGCGACGAACGACCGTTCATTGCTAACTCACTTTAGCGACGAACGACCGTTCATTGCGAACTCACTTTAGCGACGAACGACCGTTCATTGCGAACTCACTTTAGCGACGAACGACCGTTCATTGCGAACTCACTTTAGCGACGAACGACCGTTCATTGCGAACTCACTTTAGCGACGAACGACCGTTCATTGCTAACTCACTTTAGCGACGAACGACCGTTCATTGCTAACTCACTTTAGCGACGAACGACCGTTCATTGCGAACTCACTTTAGCGACGAACGACCGTTCATTGCGAACTCACTTTAGCGACGAGCGACCGTTCATTGCGAACTCACTTTCTTTAGCGACGAGCGACCGTTCATTGCCAACTCACTTTAGCGACGAGCGACCGTTCATTGCGAACTCACTTTAGCGACGAGCGACCGTTCATTGCGAACTCACTTTAGCGACGAGCGACCGTTCATTGCTAACTCACTTTAGCGACGAGCGACCGTTCATTGCGAACTCACTTTAGCGACGAGCGACCGTTCATTGCTAACTCACTTTAGCGACGAGCGACCGTTCATTGCGAACTCACTTTAGCGACGAGCGACCGTTCATTGCTAACTCACTTTAGCGACGAGCGACCGTTCATTGCTAACTCACTTTAGCGACGAGCGACCGTTCATTGCGAACTCACTTTAGCGACGAGCGACCGTTCATTGCTAACTCACTTTAGCGACGAGCGACCGTTCATTGCGAACTCACTTTAGCGACGAGCGACCGTTCATTGCTAACTCACTTTAGCGACGAGCGACCGTTCATTTGCGAACTCACTTTAGCGACGAGCGACCGTTCATTGCGAACTCACTTTAGCGACGAGCGACCGTTCATTGCGAACTCACTTTAGCGACGAGCGACCGTTCATTGCGAACTCTCACTTTAGCGACGAGCGACCGTTCATTGCTAACTCACTTTAGCGACGAACGACCGTTCATTGCTAACTCACTTTAGCGACGAACGACCGTTCATTGCTAACTCACTTTAGCGACGAACGACCGTTCATTGCTAACTCACTTTAGCGACGAACGACCGTTCATTGCGAACTCACTTTAGCGACGAACGACCGTTCATTGCTAACTCACTTTAGCGACGAACGACCGTTCATTGCTAACTCACTTTAGCGACGAACGACCGTTCATTGCTAACTCACTTTAGCGACGAACGACCGTTCATTGCGAACTCACTTTAGCGACGAACGACCGTTCATTGCTAACTCACTTTAGCGACGAACGACCGTTCATTGCGAACTCACTTTAGCGACGAACGACCGTTCATTGCTAACTCACTTTAGCGACGAACGACCGTTCATTGCGAACTCACTTTAGCGACGAACGACCGTTCATTGCGAACTCACTTTAGCGACGAACGACCGTTCATTGCGAACTCACTTTAGCGACGAACGACCGTTCATTGCGAACTCACTTTAGCGACGAACGACCGTTCATTGCTAACTCACTTTAGCGACGAACGACCGTTCATTGCGAACTCACTTTAGCGACGAACGACCGTTCATTGCGAACTCTCTTTAGCGACGAACGACCGTTCATTGCGAACTCACTTTAGCGACGAACGACCGTTCATTGCGAACTCACTTTTAGCGACGAGCGACCGTTCATTGCAAACTCACTTTAGCGACGAGCGACCGTTCATTGCGAACTCACTTTAGCGACGAACGACCGTTCATTGCTAACTCACTTTAGCGACGAACGACCGTTCATTGCGAACTCTCTTTAGCGACGAACGACCGTTCATTTCTAACTCACTTTAGCGACGAACGACCGTTCATTGCGAACTCACTTTAGCGACGAGCGACCGTTCATTGCTAACTCACTTTAGCGACGAGCGACCGTTCATTGCTAACTCACTTTAGCGACGAGCGACCGTTCATTGCGAACTCACTTTAGCGACGAGCGACCGTTCATTGCTAACTCACTTTAGCGACGAGCGACCGTTCATTGCGAACTCACTTTAGCGACGAGCGACCGTTCATTGCGAACTCACTTTAGCGACGAGCGACCGTTCATTTGCGAACTCACTTTAGCGACGAGCGACCGTTCATTGCGAACTCACTTTAGCGACGAGCGACCGTTCATTGCGAACTCACTTTAGCGACGAGCGACCGTTCATTGCGAACTCACTTTAGCGACGAGCGACCGTTCATTGCTAACTCACTTTAGCGACGAACGACCGTTCATTGCTAACTCACTTTAGCGACGAACGACCGTTCATTGCTAACTCACTTTAGCGACGAACGACCGTTCATTGCTAACTCACTTTAGCGACGAACGACCGTTCATTGCGAACTCACTTTAGCGACGAACGACCGTTCATTGCGAACTCACTTTAGCGACGAACGACCGTTCATTGCTAACTCACTTTAGCGACGAACGACTGTTCATTGCGAACTCTCTTTAGCGACGAACGACAGTTCATTGCCAACTCACTTTAGCGACGACCGTTCATTGCGGCCGTTCATTGTTCATTGCTCACTTTAGCGAGCGAGCGACCGTTCATTGCGAACTCTCTTTAGCGACGAGCGACCGTTCATTGCTAACTCACTTTAGCGACGAGCGACCGTTCATTGCTAACTCACTTTAGCGACGAGCGACCGTTCATTGCTAACTCACTTTAGCGGCGAGCGACCGTTCATTGCGAACTCACTTTAGCGACGAGCGACCGTTCATTGCTAACTCACTTTAGCGACGAGCGACCGTTCATTGCGAACTCTCTTTAGCG
>JAINDJ010000205.1:0-2500 GCA_019845555.1 Aristolochia fimbriata
CTCTCCTCCCTCTCTTCTCTCACTGACTCATGTTTCTCTTCTTATCTTTATTATAAATAACAAAAACTCTCCCCACTCTTTTTTCACTTTGAGCGTAAAATTGATTTATAATATGTTTTTAAGAAGTAATTTTAAGATTTAGTAATTTGTTAATCTATTTAATTCTCTCCCCTCTCCCCCCTCTCCCTCTGCCCTGTCATGACACTCAGCCGTTGCTATGGGTTGAATAATTAGGTGAGACATCAGTTGAATGTTTATGATATTCCTTTTTTTTGTTTTGCAATGTTATTGAGGTGCTTAAGTTCGTTTGGGTTCTTTTTTGGAATTCTTTTTTATTATCCTATTTTGCTGGGCGATAGACATCTTCTACTGATCTAAAATTGGACGATTAAGTGAACCAGTAGGCAAATAACAATCATTTAAATTAAGAACATTAGAAAAATATGGTGAAGTTATTCAAAAAAAAAAAAAAAAAAAAAGTGGGTGTAACTAGATTTTTAATTTATTTGAAGTATTCATTTTTCTTATTGTTCCTTTTATTCTAGTCTCTCTCCTCTCCTCCCTCTCTTCTCTCACTGACTCATGTTTCTCTTCTTATCTTTATTATAAATAACAAAACTCTCCCCCCACTCTTTTCACTTTGAGCGTAAAAAAATTGATTTATAATATGTTTTTAAGAAGTAATTTTAAGATTTAGTAATTTGTTAATCTATTTAATTCTCCCCCCCCCCCCCCTCCCTCTGCCAGTCATGACACTCAGCCGTTGCTATGGGTTGAATAATTAGGTGAGACATCAGTTGAATGTTTATGATATTCCTTTTGTTTTGCAATGTTATTGAGGTGCTTAAGTTCGTTGGGTTCTTTTTGGAATTCTTTTATTATCATATTTTGCTGGGCGATAGACATCTTCTACTGATCTAAAATTGGACGATTAAGTGAACCAGTAAGCAAATAACAATCATTTAAATTAAGAACATTAGAAAAATATGGTGAAGTTATTCTCAAAAAAAAAAAAAAAGTGGGTGTAACTAGATTTTTAATTTATTTGAAGTATTCATTTTTCTTATTGTTCCTTTTATTCTAGTCTCTCTCCTCTCCTCCCTCTCTTCTCTCACTGACTCATGTTTCTCTTCTTATCTTTATTATAAATAACAAAACTCTCCCCCACTCTTTTTCACTTTGAACGTAAAAATTGATTTATAATATGTTTTTAAGAAGTAATTTTAAGATTTAGTAATTTGTTAATCTATTTAATTCTCTCCCCCTCTCCCCCTCCCTCTGCCCTGTCATGACACTCAGCCGTTGCTATGGGTTGAATAATTAGGTGAGACATCAGTTGAATGTTTATGATATTCCTTTTGTTTTGCAATGTTATTGAGGTGCTTAAGTTCGTTGGGTTCTTTTTGGAATTCTTTTATTATCCTATTTTGCTGGGCGATAGACATCTTCTACTGATCTAAAATTGGACGATTAAGTGAACCAGTAAGCAAATAACAATCATTTAAATTAAGAACATTAGAAAAATATGGTGAAGTTATTCTCAAAAAAAAAAAAAAAAAAAAAAAAAGTGGGTGTAACTAGATTTTTAATTTATTTGAAGTATTCATTTTTCTTATTGTTCCTTTTATTCTAGTCTCTCTCCTCTCCTCCCTCTCTTCTCTCACTGACTCATGTTTCTCTTCTTATCTTTATTATAAATAACAAAACTCTCCCCACTCTTTTTTTCACTTTGAGCAAAAAAATTGATTTATAATATGTTTTTTTAAGAAGTAATTTTAAGATTTAGTAATTTGTTAATCTATTTAATTCTCTCCCCCTCCCCCTCTCCCTCTGCCTAGTCATGACACTCAGCCGTTGCTATGGGTTGAATAATTAGGTGAGACATCAGTTGAATGTTTATGATATTCCTTTTGTTTTGCAATGTTATTGAGGTGCTTAAGTTCGTTGGGTTCTTTTTGGAATTCTTTTATTATCCTATTTTGCTGGGCGATAGACATCTTCTACTGATCTAAAATTGGACGATTAAGTGAACCAGTAAGCAAATAACAATCATTTAAATTAAGAACATTAGAAAAAAATATGGTGAAGTTATTCTCAAAAAAAAAAAAAAAAAAAAAAAAAAAGTGGGTGTAACTAGATTTTTAATTTATTTGAAGTATTCATTTTTCTTATTGTTCCTTTTATTCTAGTCTCTCTCCTCTCCTCCCTCTCTTCTCTCACTGACTCATGTTTCTCTTCTTATCTTTATTATAAATAACAAAACTCTCCCCACACTTTTTTCACTTTGAGCGTAAAAAATTGATTTATAATATGTTTTTAAGAAGTAATTTTAAGATTTAGTAATTTGTTAATCTATTTAATTCTCTCCCCCCCCCCCCCCCCTCCCTCTGCCCTGTCATGACACTCAGCCGTTGCTATGGGTTGAATAATTAGGTGAGACATCAGTTGAATGTTTATGATATTCCTTTTGTTTTGCAATGTTATTGAGGTGCTTAAGTTA
>JAINDJ010000205.1:10000-12500 GCA_019845555.1 Aristolochia fimbriata
TAATATGTTTTTAAGAAGTAATTTTAAGATTTAGTAATTTGTTAATCTATTTAATTCTCTCCCCCCCCCCCTCCCCCCTCCCCTGCCCTGTCATGACACTCAGCCCGTTGCTATGGGTTGAATAATTAGGTGAGACATCAGTTGAATGTTTATGATATTCCTTTTGTTTTGCAATGTTATTGAGGTGCTTAAGTTCGTTGGGTTCTTTTTGGAATTCTTTTATTATCCTATTTTTTTTTGGGCGATAGACATCTTCTACTGATCTAAAATTGGACGATTAAGTGAACCAGTAAGCAAATAACAATCATTTAAATTAAGAAGATTAGAAAAATATGGAGAAGTTATTCTCAAAAAAAAAAAAAAAAAAAAAAAGTGGGTGTAACTAGATTTTTTAATTTATTTGAAGTATTCATTTTTTTCTTATTGTTCCTTTTATTCTAGTCTCTCTCCTCTCCTCCCCCTCTCTTCTCTCACTGACTCATGTTTCTCTTCTTATCTTTATTATAAATAACAAAACTCTCCCCCACTCTTTTTCACTTTGAACGAAAAAATTGATTTATAATATGTTTTTAAGAAGTAATTTTAAGATTTAGTAATTTGTTAATCTATTTAATTCTCTCCCCCTCTCCCCCTCTCCCTGCCCTGTCATGACACTCAGCCGTTGCTATGGGTTGAATAATTAGGTGAGACATCAGTTGAATGTTTATGATATTCCTTTTTGTTTTGCAATGTTATTGAGGTGCTTAAGTTCGTTGGGTTCTTTTTTGGAATTCTTTTATTATCCTATTTTTTTTTGGGCGATAGACATCTTCTACTGATCTAAAATTGGACGATTAAGTGAACCAGTAAGCAAATAACAATCATTTAAATTAAGAAGATTAGAAAAATATGGAGAAGTTATTCTCAAAAAAAAAAAAAAAAAAAAAAAAAAAAGTGGGTGTAACTAGATTTTTAATTTATTTGAAGTATTCATTTTTCTTATTGTTCTTTTTTTATTAGTCTCTCTCTCCTCTCCTCCCTCTCTTCTCTCACTGACTCATGTTTCTCTTCTTATCTTTATTATAAATAACAAAACTCTCCCCCCCTCTTTTTTTTTCACTTTGAGCGTAAAAATTGATTTATAATATGTTTTTTTAAGAAGTAATTTTAAGATTTAGTAATTTGTTAATCCATTTAATTCTCTCCCCCTCTCCCCCTCCCTCTGCCCTGTCATGACACTCAGCCGTTGCTATGGGTTGAATAATTAGGTGAGACATCAGTTGAATGTTTATGATATTCCTTTTGTTTTGCAATGTTATTGAGGTGCTTAAGTTCGTTGGGTTCTTTTTGGAATTCTTTTATTATCCTATTTTGCTTGGGCGATAGACATCTTCTACTGATCTAAAATTGGACGATTAAGTGAACCAGTAAGCAAATAACAATCATTTAAATTAAGAAGATTAGAAAAAATATGGTGAAGTTATTTCAAAAAAAAAAAAAAAAAAAAAAAAGTGGGTGTAACTAGATTTTTAATTTATTTGAAGTATTCATTTTTCTTATTGTTCCTTTTATTCTAGTCTCTCTCCTCTCCTCCCTCTCTTCTCTCACTGACTCATGTTTCTCTTCTTATCTTTATTATAAATAACAAAACTCTCTCCCCACTCTTTTTTCACTTTGAGCGTAAAAAATTGATTTATAATATGTTTTTAAGAAGTAATTTTAAGATTTAGTAATTTGTTAATCTATTTAATTCTCTCCCCCTCTCCCCCTCTCCCTGCCCTGTCATGACACTCAGCCCGTTGCTATGGGTTGAATAATTAGGTGAGACATCAGTTGAATGTTTATGATATTCCTTTTGTTTTTTGCAATGTTATTGAGGTGCTTAAGTTCGTTGGGTTCTTTTTGGAATTCTTTTATTATCCTATTTTTGCTGGGCGATAGACATCTTCTACTGATCTAAAATTGGACGATTAAGTGAACCAGTAAGCAAATAACAATCATTTAAATTAAGAAGATTAGAAAAATATGGTGAAGTTATTCTCAAAAAAAAAAAAAAAAAAAAAAAGTGGGTGTAACTAGATTTTTTAATTTATTTGAAGTATTCATTTTTCTTATTGTTCCTTTTATTCTAGTCTCTCTCTCCTCTCCTCCCTCTCTTCTCTCACTGACTCATGTTTCTCTTCTTATCTTTATTATAAATAACAAAACTCTCCCCCCTCTTTTTTTCACTTTGAGCGTAAAAAAATTGATTTATAATATGTTTTTAAGAAGTAATTTTAAGATTTAGTAATTTGTTAATCTATTTAATTCTCTCCCCCCCTCCCCCCCCTCTCCCTCTGCCCTGTCATGACACTCAGCCGTTGCTATGGGTTGAATAATTAGGTGAGACATCAGTTGAATGTTTATGATATTCCTTTTGTTTTGCAATGTTATTGAGGTGCTTAAGTTCGTTGGGGGTTCTTTTGGAATTCTTTTTTTATTATCCTATTTTGCTGGGCGATAGACATCTTCTACTGATCTA
>JAINDJ010000205.1:15000-16905 GCA_019845555.1 Aristolochia fimbriata
TTGATTTATAATATGTTTTTTAAGAAGTAATTTTAAGATTTAGTAATTTGTTAATCTATTTAATTCTCTCCCCCCCCCCCCCCTCCCCCTGCCCTGTCATGACACTCAGCCCGTTGCTATGGGTTGAATAATTAGGTGAGACATCAGTTGAATGTTTATGATATTCCTTTTGTTTTGCAATGTTATTGAGGTGCTTAAGTTCGTTGGGTTCTTTTTTTGGAATTTTTTATTATCCTATTTTGCTGGGCGATAGACATCTTCTACTGATCTAAAATTGGACGATTAAGTGAACCAGTAAGCAAATAACAATCATTTAAATTAAGAACATTAGAAAAATATGGTGAAGTTATTCTCAAAAAAAAAAAAAAAAAAAAAAAAGTGGGTGTAACTAGATTTTTTAATTTATTTGAAGTATTCATTTTTCTTATTGTTCCTTTTATTCTAGTCTCTCTCCTCTCCTCCCTCTCTTCTCTCACTGACTCATGTTTCTCTTCTTATCTTTATTATAAATAACAAAACTCTCCCCACTCTTTTTTCACTTTGAGCGTAAAAATTGATTTATAATATGTTTTTAAGAAGTAATTTTAAGATTTAGTAATTTGTTAATCTATTTAATTCTCCCCCCTCTCCCCTCTCCCTCTGCCTAGTCATGACACTCAGCCGTTGCTATGGGTTGAATAATTAGGTGAGACATCAGTTGAATGTTTATGATATTCCTTTTGTTTTTTGCAATGTTATTGAGGTGCTTAAGTTCGTTGGGTTCTTTTTTGGAATTCTTTTATTATCCTATTTTTTGCTGGGCGATAGACATCTTCTACTGATCTAAAATTGGACGATTAAGTGAACCAGTAAGCAAATAACAATCATTTAAATTAAGAACATTAGAAAAAAAATATGGTGAAGTTCAAAAAAAAAAAAAAAAAAAAAAAAAAAAAAAGTGGGTGTAACTAGATTTTTTAATTTATTTGAAGTATTCATTTTTTTTCTTATTGTTCCTTTTATTCTAGTCTCTCTCCTCTCCTCCCTCTCTTCTCTCACTGACTCATGTTTCTCTTCTTATCTTTATTATAAATAACAAAACTCTCCCCCACTCTTTTTCACTTTGAGCGTAAAAAATTGATTTATAATATGTTTTTAAGAAGTAATTTTAAGATTTAGTAATTTGTTAATCTATTTAATTCTCTCCCCCCTCCCCCCCCCCTCCCTCTGCCCTGTCATGACACTCAGCCGTTGCTATGGGTTGAATAATTAGGTGAGACATCAGTTGAATGTTTATGATATTCCTTTTTTGTTTTGCAATGTTATTGAGGTGCTTAAGTTCGTTGGGTTCTTTTTTGGAATTCTTTTATTATCCTATTTTGCTGGGCGATAGACATCTTCTACTGATCTAAAATTGGACGATTAAGTGAACCAGTAAGCAAATAACAATCATTTAAATTAAGAACATTAGAAAAAAATGGTGAAGTTATTCTCAAAAAAAAAAAAAAAAAAAAAAGTGGGTGTAACTAGATTTTTTAATTTATTTGAAGTATTCATTTTTTCTTATTGTTCCTTTTATTCTAGTCTCTCTCCTCTCCTCCCTCTCTTCTCTCCTGACTCATGTTTCTCTTCTTATCTTTATTATAAATAACAAAACTCTCCCCCACTCTTTTTCACTTTGAGCGTAAAAATTGATTTATAATATGTTTTTAAGAAGTAATTTTAAGATTTAGTAATTTGTTAATCTATTTAATTCTCTCCCCCTCCCCCCCTCTCCCTCTGTCATGACATGACAGCCGTTGCTATGGGTTGAATAATTAGGTGAGACATCAGTTGAATGTTTATGATATTCCTTTTGTTTTGCAATGTTATTGAGGTGCTTAAGTTCGTTGGGTTTCTTTTTTGGAATTCTTTTATTATCCTATT
>JAINDJ010000206.1:0-16554 GCA_019845555.1 Aristolochia fimbriata
CCGTTCATTGTTAGCTTCGCTTTAGCGGCGAGCGACCGTTCATTGTTAACTTCGCTTTAGCGGCGAGCGACCGTTCATTGTTAACTTCGCTTTAGCGGCGAGCGACCGTTCATTGTTAACTTCGCTTTAGCGGCGAGCGACCGTTCATTGTTAACTTCGCTTTAGCGGCGAGCGACCGTTCATTGTTAACTTCGCTTTAGCGGCGAGCGACCGTTCATTGTTAACTTCGCTTTAGCGGCGAGCGACCGTTCATTGTTAACTTCGCTTTAGCGGCGAGCGACCGTTCATTGTTAACTTCGCTTTAGCGGCGAGCGACCGTTCATTGTTAACTTCGCTTTAGCGGCGAGCGTCCGTTCATTGTTAACTTCGCTTTAGCGGCGAGCGTCCGTTCATTGTTAACTTCGCTTTAGCGGCGAGCGACCGTTCATTGTTAACTTCGCTTTAGCGGCGAGCGACCGTTCATTGTTAACTTCGCTTTAGCGGCGAGCGACCGTTCATTGTTAACTTCGCTTTAGCGGCGAGCGACCGTTCATTGTTAACTTCGCTTTAGCGGCGAGCGACCGTTCATTGTTAACTTCGCTTTAGCGGCGAGCGACCGTTCATTGTTAACTTCGCTTTAGCGGCGAGCGACCGTTCATTGTTAACTTCGCTTTAGCGACGAGCGACCGTTCATTGTTAACTTCGCTTTAGCGGCGAGCGACCGTTCATTGTTAACTTCGCTTTAGCGGCGAGCGACCGTTCATTGTTAACTTCGCTTTAGCGGCGAGCGACCGTTCATTGTTAACTTCGCTTTAGCGGCGAGCGACCGTTCATTGTTAACTTCGCTTTAGCGGCGAGCGACCGTTCATTGTTAACTTCGCTTTAGCGGCGAGCGACCGTTCATTGTTAACTTCGCTTTAGCGGCGAGCGCGTTCGTTCATTAACTTCGCTTTAGCGACGAGCGACCGTTCATTGTTAACTTCGCTTTAGCGCGAGCGACCGTTCATTGTTAACTTCGCTTTAGCGACGAGCGTCCGTTCATTGTTAACTTCGCTTTAGCGGCGAGCGACCGTTCGCTTCGCTTTAGCGACGAGCGACCGTTCATTGTTAACTTCGCTTTAGCGCGAGCGACCGTTCATTGTTAACTTCGCTTTAGCGACGAGCGACCGTTCATTGTTAACTTCGCTTTAGCGGCGAGCGACCGTTCATTGTTAACTTCGCTTTAGCGGCGAGCGACCGTTCATTGTTAACTTCGCTTTAGCGGCGAGCGACCGTTCATTGTTAACTTCGCTTTAGCGGCGAGCGACCGTTCATTGTTAACTTCGCTTTAGCGGCGAGCGACCGTTCATTGTTAACTTCGCTTTAGCGGCGAGCGACCGTTCATTGTTAACTTCGCTTTAGCGGCGAGCGACCGTTCATTGTTAACTTCGCTTTAGCGGCGAGCGACCGTTCATTGTTAACTTCGCTTTAGCGACGAGCGACCGTTCATTGTTAACTTCGCTTTAGCGGCGAGCGACCGTTCATTGTTAACTTCGCTTTAGCGGCGAGCGACCGTTCATTGTTAACTTCGCTTTAGCGGCGAGCGACCGTTCATTGTTAACTTCGCTTTAGCGGCGAGCGACCGTTCATTGTTAACTTCGCTTTAGCGGCGAGCGACCGTTCATTGTTAACTTCGCTTTAGCGGCGAGCGACCGTTCATTGTTAACTTCGCTTTAGCGGCGAGCGACCGTTCATTGTTAACTTCGCTTTAGCGGCGAGCGACCGTTCATTGTTAACTTCGCTTTAGCGGCGAGCGACCGTTCATTGTTAACTTCGCTTTAGCGGCGAGCGACCGTTCATTGTAACTTCGCTTTAGCGACGAGCGACCGTTCATTGTTTGCTTTAGCGGCGAGCGACCGTTCATTGTTAGCTTCGCGAGCGAGCGTCCGTTCATTGTTAACTTCGCTTTAGCGGCGAGCGACCGTTCATTGTTAACTTCGCTTTAGCGGCGAGCGACCGTTCATTGTTAACTTCGCTTTAGCGACGAGCGACCGTTCATTGTTAACTTCGCTTTAGCGGCGAGCGACCGTTCATTGTTAACTTCGCTTTAGCGGCGAGCGACCGTTCATTGTTAACTTCGCTTTAGCGGCGAGCGACCGTTCATTGTTAACTTCGCTTTAGCGGCGAGCGACCGTTCATTCATTGTTACTTCGCTTTAGCGGCGAGCGACCGTTCATTGTTAACTTCGCTTTAGCGGCGAGCGACCGTTCATTGTTAACTTCGCTTTAGCGCGACGAGCGACCGTTCATTGTTAACTTCGCTTTAGCGGCGAGCGTCCGTTCATTGTTAACTTCGCTTTAGCGGAGCGACCGTTCATTAACTTCAGTTGTTGCTTCGCTTTAGCGGCGAGCGACCGTTCATTGTTAACTTCGCTTTAGCGGCGAGCGACCGTTCATTGTTAACTTCGCTTTAGCGACGAGCGACCGTTCATTGTTAACTTCGCTTTAGCGGCGAGCGACCGTTCATTGTTAACTTCGCTTTAGCGGCGAGCGACCGTTCATTGTTAACTTCGCTTTTAGCGAGCGACCGTTCATTGTTAACTTCGCTTTAGCGACGAGCGACCGTTCATTGTTAACTTCGCTTTAGCGACGAGCGACCGTTCATTGTTAACTTCGCTTTAGCGGCGAGCGACCGTTCATTGTTAACTTTTTAGCGACGAGCGTCCGCTTCGCTTAGCTTTAGCGAGCGACCGTTCATTGTTAACTTCGCTTTAGCGACGAGCGACCGTTCATTGTTAACTTCGCTTTAGCGGCGAGCGTCCGTTCATTGTTGTTAACTTCGCTTTAGCGACGAGCGACCGTTCATTGTTAACTTCGCTTTAGCGACGAGCGACCGTTCATTGTTAACTTCGCTTTAGCGACGAGCGACCGTTCATTGTTAACTTCGCTTTAGCGACGAGCGACCGTTCATTGTTAACTTCGCTTTAGCGGCGAGCGACCGTTCATTGTTAACTTCGCTTTAGCGAGCGACCGTTCACCGTTCATTGTTAACTTCGCTTTCAGCGGCGAGCGACCGTTCATTGTTAGCTTCGCTTTAGCGGCGAGCGACCGTTCATTGTTAACTTCGCTTTAGCGGCGAGCGACCGTTCATTGTTAACTTCGCTTTAGCGGCGAGCGACCGTTCATTGTTAACTTCGCTTTAGCGGCGAGCGACCGTTCATTGTTAACTTCGCTTTAGCGGCGAGCGTCCGTTCATTGTTAACTTCGCTTTAGCGGCGAGCGACCGTTCATTGTTAACTTCGCTTTAGCGGCGAGCGACCGTTCATTGTTAACTTCGCTTTAGCGACGAGCGACCGTTCATTGTTAACTTCGCTTTAGCGGCGAGCGACCGTTCATTGTTGCTTCGCTTTAGCGACGAGCGACCGTTCATTGTTAACTTCGCTTTAGCGACGAGCGACCGTTCATTGTTAACTTCGCTTTAGCGGCGAGCGACCGTTCATTGTTAACTTCGCTTTAGCGGCGAGCGACCGTTCATTGTTAACTTCGCTTTAGCGGCGAGCGACCGTTCATTGTTCATTGCTTTAGCGACGAGCTTCGTTCATTTTACTTCGCTTTAGCGGCGAGCGTCCGTTCATTGTTAACTTCGCTTTAGCGGCGAGCGTCCGTTCATTGTTAACTTCGCTTTAGCGGCGAGCGACCGTTCATTGTTAACTTCGCTTTAGCGACGAGCGACCGTTCATTGTTAACTTCGCTTTAGCGGCGAGCGCGACCGTTCATTGTTAACTTCGCTTTAGCGGCGAGCGTCCGTTCATTGTTAACTTCGCTTTAGCGGCGAGCGACCGTTCATTGTTAGCTTCGCTTTAGCGGCGAGCGACCGTTCATTGTTAACTTCGCTTTAGCGGCGAGCGTCCGTTCATTGTTAACTTCGCTTTAGCGGCGAGCGACCGTTCATTGTTAACTTCGCTTTAGCGGCGAGCGCGACCGTTCATTGTTAACTTCGCTTTAGCGGCGAGCGACCGTTCATTGTTAACTTCGCTTTAGCGGCGAGCGTCCGTTCATTGTTAACTTCGCTTTAGCGGCGAGCGACCGTTCATTGTTAACTTCTTTTTTTAGGCGAGCGACCGTTCATTGTTAACTTCGCTTTAGCGGCGAGCGACCGTTCATTGTTAACTTCGCTTTAGCGGCGAGCGACCGTTCATTGTTAACTTCGCTTTAGCGGCGAGCGACCGTTCATTGTTAACTTCGCTTTAGCGGCGAGCGACCGTTCATTGTTAACTTCGCTTTAGCGGCGAGCGTCCGTTCATTGTTAACTTCGCTTTAGCGGCGAGCGACCGTTCATTGTTAACTTCGCTTTAGCGGCGAGAGCGTCCGTTCATTGCTTTAGCGGCGAGCGACCGTTCATTGTTAACTTCGCTTTAGCGGCGAGCGACCGTTCATTGTTAACTTCGCTTTAGCGACGAGCGACCGTTCATTGTTAACTTCGCTTTAGCGGCGAGCGTCCGTTCATTGTTAACTTCGCTTTTAGCGGCGAGCGTCCGTTCATTGTTAACTTCGCTTTAGCGACGAGCGACCGTTCATTGTTAACTTCGCTTTAGCGGCGAGCGACCGTTCATTGTTAACTTCGCTTTAGCGGCGAGCGACCGTTCATTGTTAACTTCGCTTTAGCGACGAGCGACCGTTCATTGTTAACTTCGCTTTAGCGCGAGCGCGACCGTTCATTGTTAACTTCGCTTTAGCGACGAGCGACCGTTCATTGTTAACTTCGCTTTAGCGGCGAGCGACCGTTCATTGTTAACTTCGCTTTAGCGGCGGCGAGCGACCGTTCATTGTTAACTTCGCTTTAGCGGCGAGCGACCGTTCATTGTTAACTTCGCTTTAGCGACGAGCGACCGTTTCATTGTTAGCGGCGACGACCGTTCATTGCTTTAGCTTCGCGAGCGAGCGACCGTTCATTGTTAACTTCGCTTTAGCGGCGAGCGACCGTTCATTGTTAACTTCGCTTTAGCGGCGAGCGACCGTTCATTGTTAACTTCGCTTTAGCGGCGAGCG
This sequence comes from Aristolochia fimbriata, assembly GCA_019845555.1. NCBI lineage: Eukaryota > Viridiplantae > Streptophyta > Magnoliopsida > Piperales > Aristolochiaceae > Aristolochia > Aristolochia fimbriata. Next base: position 5,007 of record JAINDJ010000206.1, read on the forward strand.
ACCGTTCATTGTTAACTTCGCTTTAGCGGCGAGCGACCGTTCATTGTTAACTTCGCTTTCGCTTTAGCGGCGAGCGACCGTTCATTGTTAACTTCGCTTTAGCGGCGAGCGACCGTTCATTGTTAACTTCGCTTTAGCGGCGAGCGTCCGTTCATTGTTAACTTCGCTTTAGCGGCGACGAGCGACCGTTCATTGTTAACTTCGCTTTTAGCGGCGAGCGACCGTTCATTGTTAACTTCGCTTTAGCGGCGAGCGACCGTTCATTGTTAACTTCGCTTTAGCGACGAGCGACCGTTCATTGTTAACTTCGCTTTAGCGCGAGCGACCGTTCATTGTTAACTTCGCTTTAGCGGCGAGCGACCGTTCATTGTTAACTTCGCTTTAGCGGCGAGCGACCGTTCATTGTTAACTTCGCTTTAGCGGCGAGCGACCGTTCATTGTTAACTTCGCTTTAGCGGCGAGCGTCCGTTCATTGTTAACTTCGCTTTAGCGGCGAGCGACCGTTCATTGTTAACTTCGCTTTTTAGCGAGCGTCCGTTCATTGTTAACTTCGCTTTAGCGACGAGCGACCGTTCATTGTTAACTTCGCTTTAGCGGCGAGCGACCGTTCATTGTTAACTTCGCTTTAGCGGCGAGCGACCGTTCATTGTTAACTTCGCTTTAGCGGCGAGCGACCGTTCATTGTTAACTTCGCTTTAGCGCGAGCGACCGTTCATTGTTAACTTCGCTTTAGCGACGAGCGACCGTTCAGCTTCCGTTCATTGCGAGCGACCGTTCATTGTTCGCTTCGCTTTAGCGACGAGCGACCGTTCATTGTTAACTTCGCTTTAGCGGCGAGCGTCCGTTCATTGTTAACTTCGCTTTAGCGGCGAGCGAGCGTCCGTTCATTGTTAACTTCGCTTTAGCGACGAGCGACCGTTCATTGTTAACTTCGCTTTAGCGGCGAGCGTCCGTTCATTGTTAACTTCGCTTTAGCGACGAGCGACCGTTCATTGTTAACTTCGCTTTAGCGCGACGAGCGACCGTTCATTGTTAACTTCGCTTTAGCGACGAGCGACCGTTCATTGTTAACTTCGCTTTAGCGGCGAGCGACCGTTCATTGTTAACTTCGCTTTAGCGGCGAGCGACCGTTCATTGTTAACTTCGCTTTAGCGACGAGCGTCCGTTCATTTGTTAACTTCGCTTTAGCGGCGAGCGACCGTTCATTGTTAACTTCGCTTTAGCGGCGAGCGTCCGTTCCGTTCATTGTTGCTTCGCCGTTTTTAGCTTCGCTTTAGCGACGAGCGACCGTTCATTGTTAACTTCGCTTTAGCGGCGAGCGACCGTTCATTGTTAACTTCGCTTTAGCGGCGAGCGACCGTTCATTGTTAACTTCGCTTTAGCGGCGAGCGTCCGTTCATTGTTAACTTCGCTTTAGCGGCGAGCGACCGTTCATTGTTAACTTCGCTTTAGCGGCGAGCGACCGTTCATTGTTAACTTCGCTTTAGCGGCGACGAGCGACCGTTCATTGTTAACTTCGCTTTAGCGACGAGCGACCGTTCATTGTTAACTTTCGCTTTAGCGACGAGCGATCCGTTCATTGTTAACTTCGCTTTAGCGGCGAGCGCGACCGTTCATTGTTAACTTCGCTTTAGCGGCGAGCGTCCGTTCATTGTTAACTTCGCTTTAGCGGCGAGCGACCGTTCATTGTTAACTTCGCTTTAGCGCGAGCGAGCGACCGTTCATTGTTAACTTCGCTTTAGCGACGAGCGACCGTTCATTGTTAACTTCGCTTTAGCGGCGAGCGACCGTTCATTGTTAACTTCGCTTTAGCGGCGAGCGACCGTTCATTGTTAACTTCGCTTTAGCGACGAGCGACCGTTCATTGTTAACTTCGCTTTAGCGGCGAGCGACCGTTCATTGTTAACTTCGCTTTAGCGGCGAGCGGCGAGCGACCGTTCATTGTTAACTTCGCTTTAGCGGCGAGCGACCGTTCATTGTTAACTTCGCTTTAGCGGCGAGCGACCGTTCATTGTTAACTTCGCTTTAGCGGCGAGCGACCGTTCGAGCGGCGAGCGACCGTTCATTGTTAACTTCGCTTTAGCGGCGAGCGTCCGTTCATTGTTAACTTCGCTTTAGCGGCGAGCGACCGTTCATTGTTAACTTCGCTTTAGCGGCGAGCGACCGTTCATTGTTAACTTCGCTTTAGCGGCGAGCGACCGTTCATTGTTAACTTCGCTTTAGCGGCGAGCGACCGTTCATTGTTAACTTCGCTTTAGCGGCGAGCGACCGTTCATTGTTAACTTCGCTTTTTAGCGGCGAGCGACCGTTCATTGTTAACTTCGCTTTAGCGGCGAGCGTCCGTTCATTGTTAACTTCGCTTTCGAGCGACCGTTCATTGTTAACTTCGCTTTAGCGACGAGCGACCGTTCATTGTTAACTTCGCTTTAGCGGCGAGCGACCGTTCATTGTTAACTTCGCTTTAGCGGCGAGCGACCGTTCATTGTTAACTTCGCTTTAGCGACGAGCGTCCGTTCATTGTTAACTTCGCTTTAGCGGCGAGCGACCGTTCATTTGTTAACTTCATTTTTAGCGCATTCATTGCGCTTTAGCGACGAGCCGTTCATTGTTAACTTCGCTTTAGCGGCGAGCGACCGTTCATTGTTAACTTCGCTTTAGCGGCGAGCGTCCGTTCATTGTTAACTTCGCTTTTAGCGACGAGCGACCGTTCATTGTTAACTTCGCTTTAGCGGCGAGCGACCGTTCATTGTTAACTTCGCTTTAGCTTCGTTCTTTAGCGGCGAGCGACCGTTCATTGTTAACTTCGCTTTAGCGGCGAGCGACCGTTCATTGTTAACTTCGCTTTAGCGGCGAGCGACCGTTCATTGTTAACTTCGCTTTAGCGGCGAGCGACCGTTCATTGTTAACTTCGCTTTAGCGGCGAGCGACCGTTCATTGTTAACTTCGCTTTAGCGGCGAGCGACCGTTCATTGTTAACTTCGCTTTAGCGCGAGCGACCGTTCATTGTTAACTTCGCTTTAGCGGCGAGCGACCGTTCATTGTTAACTTCGCTTTAGCGGCGAGCGTCGTTCGTTCATTGTTAACTTCGCTTTAGCGGCGAGCGACCGTTCATTGTTAACTTCGCTTTAGCGGCGAGCGACCGTTCATTGTTAACTTCGCTTTAGCGGCGAGCGACCGTTCATTGTTAACTTCGCTTTAGCGGCGAGCGACCGTTCATTGTTAACTTCGCTTTAGCGGCGAGCGACCGTTCATTGTTAACTTCGCTTTAGCGGCGAGCGACCGTTCATTGTTAACTTCGCTTTAGCGGCGAGCGACCGTTCATTGTTAACTTCGCTTTAGCGGCGAGCGACCGTTCATTGTTAACTTCGCTTTAGCGGCGAGCGTCCGTTCATTGTTAACTTCGCTTTAGCGGCGAGCGTCCGTTCATTGTTAACTTCGCTTTAGCGGCGAGCGACCCGTTCATTGTTAACTTCGCTTTAGCGGCGAGCGACCGTTCATTGTTAACTTCGCTTTAGCGGCGAGCGACCGTTCATTGTTAACTTCGCTTTAGCGGCGAGCGTCCGTTCATTGTTAACTTCGCTTTAGCGACGAGCGACCGTTCATTGTTAACTTCGCTTTAGCGGCGAGCGACCGTTCATTGTTAAGCTTCGCTTTAGCGGCGAGCGACCGTTCATTGTTAACTTCGCTTTAGCGGCGAGCGACCGTTCATTGTTAGCTTCGCTTTAGCGGCGAGCGTCCGTTCATTGTTAACTTCGCTTTAGCGGCGAGCGACCGTTCATTGTTAACTTCGCTTTAGCGGCGAGCGACCGTTCATTGTTAACTTCGCTTTAGCGAGCGAGCGACCGTTAGCTTCGCGAGCGACGAGCGACCGTTCATTGTTAACTTCGCTTTAGCGGCGAGCGACCGTTCATTGTTAACTTCGCTTTTAGCGGCGAGCGACCGTTCATTGTTAACTTCGCTTTAGCGACGAGCGACCGTTCATTGTTAACTTCGCTTTAGCGGCGAGCGACCGTTCATTGTTAACTTCGCTTTAGCGGCGAGCGACCGTTCATTGTTAACTTCGCTTTAGCGGCGAGCGACCGTTCATTGTTTCGCTTTAGCGACGAGCGACCGTTCATTTTTAGCGGCGAGCGTCCGTTCATTGTTAACTTCGCTTTAGCGGCGAGCGTCCGTTCATTGTTAACTTCGCTTTAGCGGCGAGCGACCGTTCATTGTTAACTTCGCTTTAGCGGCGAGCGCGTTCGAGCGCTTTCCGTTCATTGTTAACTTCGCTTTAGCGGCGAGCGACCGTTCATTGTTAACTTCGCTTTAGCGACGAGCGACCGTTCATTGTTAACTTCGCTTTAGCGGCGAGCGACCGTTCATTGTTAACTTCGCTTTAGCGGCGAGCGACCGTTCATTGTTAACTTCGCTTTAGCGCGAGCGACCGTTCATTGTTAACTTCGCTTTAGCGGCGAGCGACCGTTCATTGTTAACTTCGCTTTAGCGGCGAGCGACCGTTCATTGTTAACTTCGCTTTAGCGGCGAGCGACCGTTCATTGTTAACTTCGCTTTAGCGGCGAGCGACCGTTCATTGTTAACTTCGCTTTAGCGACGAGCGACCGTTCATTGTTAACTTCGCTTTAGCGGCGAGCGACCGTTCATTGTTAACTTCGCTTTAGCGGCGAGCGACCGTTCATTGTTAACTTCGCTTTAGCGCGGCGAGCGACCGTTCATTGTTAACTTCGCTTTAGCGGCGAGCGTCCGTTCATTGTTAACTTCGCTTTAGCGGCGAGCGACCGTTCATTGTTAACTTCGCTTTAGCGGCGAGCGACCGTTCATTGTTAACTTCGCTTTAGCGGCGAGCGACCGTTCATTGTTAACTTCGCTTTAGCGGCGAGCGTCCGTTCATTGTTAACTTCGCTTTAGCGGCGAGCGACCGTTCATTGTTAACTTCGCTTTAGCGGCGAGCGTCCGTTCATTGTTAACTTCGCTTTAGCGGCGAGCGACCGTTCATTGTTAACTTCGCTTTAGCGGCGAGCGACCGTTCATTGTTAACTTCGCTTTAGCGGCGAGCGACCGTTCATTGTTAACTTCGCTTTAGCGGCGAGCGACCGTTCATTGTTCATTCGCTTTAGCGGCGAGCGACCGTTCATTGTTAACTTCGCTTTAGCGGCGAGCGACCGTTCATTGTTAACTTCGCTTTAGCGCGAGCGACCGTTCATTGTTAACTTCGCTTTAGCGCGCGAGCGACCGTTCATTGTTAACTTCGCGCTTTAGCGGCGAGCGTCCGTTCATTGTTAACTTCGCTTTAGCGGCGAGCGACCGTTCATTGTTAACTTCGCTTTAGCGGCGAGCGACCGTTCATTGTTAACTTCGCTTTAGCGGCGAGCGACCGTTCATTGTTAACTTCGCTTTAGCGGCGAGCGACCGTTCATTGTTAACTTCGCTTTAGCGGCGAGCGTCCGTTCATTGTTAACTTCGCTTTAGCGGCGAGCGACCGTTCATTGTTAACTTCGCTTTAGCGGCGAGCGACCGTTCATTGTTAACTTCGCTTTAGCGGCGAGCGACCGTTCATTGTTAACTTCGCTTTAGCGGCGAGCGACCGTTCATTGTTAACTTCGCTTTAGCGACGAGCGACCGTTCATTGTTAACTTTCCGTTTTTAAGCGGCGAGCGAGCGTCCGTTCATTGTTAACTTCGCTTTAGCGACGAGCGACCGTTCATTGTTAACTTCGCTTTAGCGGCGAGCGACCGTTCATTGTTAACTTCGCTTTAGCGGCGAGCGACCGTTCATTGTTAACTTCGCTTTAGCGGCGAGCGACCGTTCATTGTTAACTTCGCTTTAGCGGCGAGCGACCGTTCATTGTTAACTTCGCTTTAGCGACGAGCGACCGTTCATTGTTAACTTCGCTTTTAGCGACGAGCGACCGTTCATTGTTAACTTCGCTTTAGCGGCGAGCGACCGTTCATTGTTAACTTCGCTTTCGCTTTAGCGACGAGCGACCGTTCATTGTTAACTTCGCTTTAGCGGCGAGCGTCCGTTCATTGTTAACTTCGCTTTAGCGGCGAGCGACCGTTCATTGTTTGTTCGCTTTAGCGGCGAGCGACCGTTCATTGTTAACTTCGCTTTAGCGGCGAGCGTCCGTTCATTGTTAACTTCGCTTTAGCGGCGAGCGACCGTTCATTGTTAACTTCGCTTTAGCGGCGAGCGACCGTTCATTGTTAAACTTCGCTTTAGCGGCGAGCGTCCGTTCATTGTTAACTTCGCTTTAGCGGCGAGCGACCGTTCATTGTTAACTTCGCTTTAGCGCGAGCGACCGTTCATTGTTAACTTCGCTTTTAGCGGCGAGCGACCGTTCATTGTTAACTTCGCTTTTAGCGACGAGCGACCGTTCATTGTTAACTTCGCTTTAGCGGCGAGCGACCGTTCATTGTTAACTTCGCTTTAGCGGCGAGCGTCCGTTCATTGTTAACTTCGCTTTAGCGACGAGCGACCGTTCATTGTTAACTTCGCTTTAGCGGCGAGCGACCGTTCATTGTTAACTTCGCTTTAGCGGCGAGCGACCGTTCATTGTTAACTTCGCTTTAGCGACGAGCGACCGTTCATTGTTAACTTCGCTTTAGCGGCGAGCGACCGTTCATTGTTAACTTCGCTTTAGCGGCGAGCGTCCGTTCATTGTTAACTTCGCTTTAGCGGCGAGCGACCGTTCATTGTTAACTTTTCGCTTTAGCGACGAGCGACCGTTCGGCGAGCGTTCCGTTCATTGTTAACTTCGTTCATTTTAGCGGCGAGCGACCGTTCATTGTTAACTTCGCTTTAGCGGCGAGCGACCGTTCATTGTTAACTTCGCTTTAGCGGCGAGCGTCCGTTCATTGTTAACTTCGCTTTAGCGGCGAGCGACCGTTCATTGTTAACTTCGCTTTAGCGGCGAGCGACCGTTCATTGTTAACTTCGCTTTAGCGGCGACGAGCGACCGTTCATTGTTAACTTCGCTTTAGCGCGAGCGACCGTTCATTCATTGTTAACTTCGCTTTAGCGGCGAGCGACCGTTCATTGTTAACTTCGCTTTAGCGGCGAGCGTCCGTTCATTGTTAACTTCGCTTTAGCGGCGAGCGACCGTTCATTGTTAACTTCGCTTTAGCGACGAGCGACCGTTCATTGTTAACTTCGCTTTAGCGGCGAGCGTCCGTTCATTGTTAACTTCGCTTTAGCGGCGAGCGACCGTTCATTGTTAACTTCGCTTTAGCGGCGAGCGTCCGTTCATTGTTAACTTCGCTTTAGCGGCGAGCGACCGTTCATTGTTAACTTCGCTTCGCTTTAGCGACGAGCGACCGTTCATTGTTAACTTCGCTTTAGCGGCGAGCGACCGTTCATTGTTAACTTCGCTTTAGCGGCGAGCGACCGTTCATTGTTAACTTCGCTTTAGCGGCGAGCGACCGTTCATTGTTAACTTCGCTTTAGCGACGAGCGACCGTTCATTGTTAACTTCGCTTTAGCGGCGAGCGACCGTTCATTGTTAACTTCGCTTTAGCGGCGAGCGACCGTTCATTGTTAACTTCGCTTTAGCGGCGAGCGTCCGTTCATTGTTAACTTCGCTTTAGCGACGAGCGACCGTTCATTGTTAACTTCGCTTTAGCGGCGAGCGACCGTTCATTGTTAACTTCGCTTTAGCGGCGAGCGTCCGTTCATTGTTTCGCTTTAGCGGCGAGCTTCGTTCATTTAGCGGCGAGCGACCGTTCATTGTTAACTTCGCTTTAGCGGCGAGCGACCGTTCATTGTTAACTTCGCTTTAGCGGCGAGCGTTTCAGCGGCGAGCGACCGTTCATTGTTAACTTCGCTTTAGCGGCGAGCGACCGTTCATTGTTAACTTCGCTTTAGCGACGAGCGACCGTTCATTGTTAACTTCGCTTTAGCGGCGAGCGACCGTTCATTGTTAACTTCGCTTTAGCGGCGAGCGACCGTTCATTGTTAACTTCGCCGTTCGTTTGTTAACTTCGCTTTAGCGGCGAGCGTCCGTTCATTGTTAACTTCGCTTTAGCGGCGAGCGACCGTTCATTGTTAACTTCGCTTTAGCGGCGAGCGACCGTTCATTGTTAACTTCGCTTTAGCGGCGAGCGACCGTTCATTGTTAACTTCGCTTTAGCGACGAGCGACCGTTCATTGTTAACTTCGCTTTAGCGGCGAGCGACCGTTCGTTTGTTAACTTCGCTTTAGCGACGAGCGACCGTTCATTGTTAACTTCGCTTTAGCGGCGAGCGACCGTTCATTGTTAACTTCGCTTTAGCGGCGAGCGACCGTTCATTGTTAACTTCGCTTTAGCGGCGAGCGACCGTTCATTGTTAACTTCGCTTTAGCGACGAGCGACCGTTCATTGTTAACTTCGCTTAGCGGCGAGCGTCCGTTCATTGTTAACTTCGCTTTAGCGGCGAGCGACCGTTCATTGTTAACTTCGCTTTAGCGGCGAGCGACCGTTCATTGTTTAACTTCGCTTTTTCGCGACCGTTCATTGTTAACTTCGCTTTAGCGGCGAGCGTCCGTTCATTGTTAACTTCGCTTTAGCGGCGAGCGACCGTTCATTGTTAACTTCGCTTTAGCGGCGAGCGACCGTTCATTGTTTCGCTTTAGCGGCGAGCGACCGTTCATTGTTAACTTCGCTTTCGCTTTAGCGCGAGCGACCGTTCATTGTTAACTTCGCTTTAGCGGCGAGCGACCGTTCATTGTTAACTTCGCTTTAGCGGCGAGCGACCGTTCATTGTTAACTTCGCTTTAGCGGCGAGCGACCGTTCATTGTTAACTTCGCTTTAGCGGCGAGCGACCGTTCATTGTTAACTTCGCTTTAGCGGCGAGCGACCGTTCATTGTTAACTTCGCTTTAGCGGCGAGCGACCGTTCATTGTTAACTTCGCTTTAGCGGCGAGCGTCCGTTCATTGTTAACTTCGCTTTAGCGGCGAGCGACCGTTCATTGTTAACTTCGCTTTAGCGGCGAGCGTCCGTTCATTGTTAACTTCGCTTTAGCGACGAGCGACCGTTCATTGTTAACTTCGCTTTAGCGGCGAGCGACCGTTCATTTCATTGTTAACTTCGCTTTAGCGGCGAGCGACCGTTCATTGTTAACTTCGCTTTAGCGGCGAGCGTCCCGTTCATTGTTAACTTCGCTTTAGCGGCGAGCGACCGTTCATTGTTAACTTCGCTTTAGCGGCGAGCGACCGTTCATTGTTAACTTCGCTTTAGCGGCGAGCGACCGTTCATTGTTAACTTCGCTTTAGCGACGAGCGACCGTTCATTGTTAACTTCGCTTTAGCGGCGAGCGACCGTTCATTGTTAACTTCGCTTTAGCGGCGAGCGTTCGTTCATTTTAACTTCGCTTTAGCGGCGAGCGACCGTTCATTGTTAACTTCGCTTTAGCGGCGAGCGACCGTTCATTGTTAACTTCGCTTTAGCGACGAGCGACCGTTCATTGTTAACTTCGCTTTAGCGGCGAGCGACCGTTCATTGTTAACTTCGCTTTAGCGGCGAGCGTCCGTTCATTGTTACTTCGCTTTAGCGGCGAGCGACCGTTCATTGTTAACTTCGCTTTAGCGGCGAGCGTCCGTTCATTGTTAACTTCGCTTTAGCGGCGAGCGACCGTTCATTGTTAACTTCGCTTTAGCGGCGAGCGACCGTTCATTGTTAACTTCGCTTTAGCGGCGAGCGACCGTTCATTGTTAACTTCGCTTTAGCGACGAGCGACCGTTCATTGTTAGCTTCGCTTTAGCGAGCGAGCCGTTCATTGTTAACTTCGCTTTAGCGGCGAGCGTCCGTTCATTGTTAACTTCGCTTTAGCGGCGAGCGACCGTTCATTGTTAACTTCGCTTTAGCGGCGAGCGACCGTTCATTGTTAACTTCGCTTTAGCGGCGAGCGTCCGTTCATTGTTAACTTCGCGCTTTAGCGACGAGCGACCGTTCATTGTTAACTTCGCTTTAGCGGCGAGCGACCGTTCATTGTTAACTTCGCTTTTTAGCGAGCGACCGTTCATTGTTAACTTCGCTTTAGCGGCGAGCGAGCGTTCGTTCATTGCTTTAGCTTAGCGACCGTTCATTGTCGCTTTAGCGACGAGCGACCGTTCATTGTTAACTTCGCTTTAGCGGCGAGCGTCCGTTCATTGTTAACTTCGCTTTAGCGGCGAGCGACCGTTCATTGTTAACTTCGCTTTAGCGGCGAGCGACCGTTCATTGTTAACTTCGCTTTAGCGGCGAGCGACCGTTCATTGTTAACTTCGCTTTAGCGGCGAGCGACCGTTCATTGTTAACTTCGCTTTAGCGAGCGAGCGACCCGACCGTTCATTGTTAACTTCGCTTTTAGCGAGCGTCCGTTCATTGTTAACTTCGACCGTTCTTTAGCGACGAGCGACCGTTCATTGTTAACTTCGCTTTAGCGACGAGCGTCCGTTCATTGTTAACTTCGCTTTAGCGGCGAGCGACCGTTCATTGTTAACTTCGCTTTAGCGGCGAGCGTCCGTTCATTGTTAACTTCGCTTTAGCGGCGAGCGACCGTTCATTGTTAACTTCGCTTTAGCGACGAGCGACCGTTCATTGTTTGTTCGCTTCGCTTTAGCGACGAGCGACCGTTCATTGTTAGCTTCGCTTTAGCGGCGAGCGTCCGTTCATTGTTAACTTCGCTTTAGCGGCGAGCGACCGTTCATTGTTAACTTCGCTTTAGCGACGAGCGACCGTTCATTGTTAACTTCGCTTTAGCGGCGAGCGACCGTTCATTGTTAACTTCGCTTTAGCGGCGAGCGACCGTTCATTGTTAACTTCGCTTTAGCGGCGAGCGTCCGTTCATTGTTAACTTCGCTTTAGCGGCGAGCGTCCGTTCATTGTTAACTTCGCTTTAGCGGCGAGCGACCGTTCATTGTTAACTTCGCTTTAGCGACGAGCGTCCGTTCATTGTTAACTTCGCTTTAGCGACGAGCGTCCGTTCATTGTTAACTTCGCTTTAGCGGCGAGCGTCCGTTCATTGTTAACTTCGCTTTAGCGGCGAGCGACCGTTCATTGTTAACTTCGCTTTAGCGGCGAGCGACCGTTCATTGTTAACTTCGCTTTAGCGGCGAGCGACCGTTCATTGTTAACTTCGCTTTAGCGGCGAGCGACCGTTCATTGTTAACTTCGCTTTAGCGGCGAGCGTCCGTTCATTGTTAACTTCGCTTTAGCGGCGAGCGTCCGTTCATTGTTAACTTCGCTTTAGCGAGCGTCCGTTCATTGTTAACTTCGCTTTAGCGGCGAGCGACCGTTCATTGTTAACTTCGCTTTAGCGGCGAGCGACCGTTCATTGTTAACTTCGCTTTAGCGGCGAGCGACCGTTCATTGTTAACTTCGCTTTAGCGGCGAGCGACCGTTCATTGTTAACTTCGCTTTAGCGGCGAGCGACCGTTCATTGTTAACTTCGCTTTAGCGGCGAGCGTCCGTTCATTGTTAACTTCGCTTTTTCATTGCGGCGAGCGTCCGTTCATTGTTAACTTCGCTTTAGCGGCGAGCGTCCGTTCATTGTTAACTTCGCTTTAGCGACGAGCGACCGTTCATTGTTAGC
>JAINDJ010000207.1:0-15838 GCA_019845555.1 Aristolochia fimbriata
AAATCATAGGTGCAGGCTATAGTAAGACAAATTTAAAAAAAATCAAGGATGAAGGCTATTTTTAGTGAATTTTAGGAAAAATCGTGGCTGAAGGATATTGTAAGGGAATTTTACGAAAATTCATTAGGGAAAGCTATACTATGGAAATTTGGAGTGAAATATGAGCATAAAATATAGTAAAGAAATTTAATAAAGAATCTAAGTTGAAGGCTATAGTAAGTGAATTTGAAAACAACTCCTGACTGAAGGCTATAGTAGGAGAATTTGAAGAAAAATCATGACAGAAAATAGTTTAAAATAAATTTTAAGAAAAATCATTGTAAAATCTATTGTAATTGAAATTTAAGAAAAATAATGGTTGAGGCTATTGTAAGAAAAATTTTTGAAAAATCATGGGTGAAGAATATTGAAAGTTATATTTTAAAAAAAATTCATGGCTGAAAGCAATCAGTAAAAGGAATTTTAGGAAAAATCGTGGCTGAAGGCTATAGTAAGAGAAATATTAGAAAAATCATCGGTGAAGGCACTAGTAATTGAATTTGATGAAAAAAATTGTGGCATCAGGCCATAGTAATGGAACTTTACCAAAATTCATTAGTGATGGCTATGGTAAGGAAATTTGAAGTAAAATATGTCTGAAGACTATAGTAAGGGAATTTGATGAACAATCTTGGTTGGTAGCTATTGTAAGAGAATTTGAAGAAAATTCATGAATGAAAGCTATGGTCATCGAATTTTAATATAAATCTTGGCCGAATGCAGAAGTAAGAAAATTTTAATAAATATCATTGTTGAAAGCTATAGTAAGCAAAATTTAAGAAAAAAAATTATGGTTAAAGACAATAGTAAGTGAAATTTAAGAAAAATCATGGCTTTAGGCTATAGTAAGGGAATTTTAAGTAAAATTATGGCTGAAGGCTATAGTAAGAAAAATTTTAAGAAAAATCATGGATGAAGGCTATTTTAAGTGAATTTTATAAAAATAATGGCTGAAGGCTATAGTAAGGGAGTTTTATGAAAATTCATCAGTGAATGCTATTCTATGGAAATTTGAAGTAAAATATGTCCAAAGACTATAGTAATGAAATTTAATAAAGAATCTAAGTTGAAGGCAATTCTAAGGAATTTAAAAAGAAACTCTTGACTGTAGGCTATAGTAAGAGAATTTTAAGAAAACTCATGGCTGAAAGCAGTATTAAGGAAACTTTTAAGAAAAAACAAAGGTATAAGCTATAGCAAATGAAATTTTAAAAAAAAAATAATGGTTGAAAACTATTGTAAGGGAAATTTTAGAAAAATCATGGGTGAAGGCAATTGAAAGAGAAATTTTAAAACAATCATGGCTGAAGGCAGTAGTGAGGGCATTTTAAGAAAAATCATGAATTTAGGCTATAGTAAGAGAAATTTAAGAAAAATCATGGATGGCAATAGTAAGTGAATTTCATGAAAAAAATCACGGCATCAGGCCATAGTAATGTTACTTTAAAAAATTCTTCAGTGAAGGCTATTGTAAGGAAATTTGAACTAAAATATGTCTGAAGACTATAGTTAGGGAATTTGAAGAACAATCTTGGTTGATAGCTATAGTAAGGGAATTTGAAGAAAAATCTTGAATAAAAGCTATAATAAAGGAATTTTAAGGTAAATCATGGCAAAATCTTGGACGTAAGAGAATTCTAACGATAATCATGGCTGAAAGCTATAGTAAGCTAAATTTAAGAAAAATCATGGTTGCAGGCTATAGTAAGAGAAATTAAAAAAAAATTGAGGATGAAGGCTATTTTAAATGAATTTTAGGAATAATCATGGCTGAAGGATATTGTAAGGGAATTTTTTTCAAAAATTCATTAGTGAAAGCTATACAATGGAAATTTGGTGTAAAATATGAGCAAAAACTATAGTAAAGAAATTTAATAAAGAATCTAAGTTGAAGGCTATAGTAAGGGAATTTAAAAAGAACTCTGGACTGAAGGCTATAGTCAGAGAGATTTTTTAAGAAAAATTATGTCTGAAAGGAGTTTTTTTGAAATTTTAAGAAAAATCATTGTCAAAAGCTAAAATAATTGAATTTTAAGAAAAATAATGGTGGCAGGCTATTGTAAGCGAAATTTTAAAAAATCATGGGTGAAGAATATAGAAAGTTATATTTAAGAAAAATCGTGGCTGAAGGCCATAGTAAAGGAATTTTAGGAAAAATCATGGTTGAAGGTTATAGTAAGAGAAATTTAAAAAAATTCTTTGGTGAAGGCAATAGTAAGTAAATTTGATGAAAAATTGTGGCATAAGGCCTTAGTAGTGGAAATTTTACAAAACTTCATTACTGATGGCTATTGTAAGGAAATTTGAAGTAAAATACGTCTAAAGACTAGTAAGGGCATTTGATGATCAATCTTGGTGGATAGATATTGTTAGAGAATTTGAAGAAAATTCTTGAATGACAGCTATAGCAGACGAATTTTAATATAAATCATGGTCGAAAGCAGAAGTAAGAAAATTTTAATAAAAATCATGGTTGAAAGGTATTGTGAGCAAAATTTTAGAAAAATTGTTGTTAAAGACTATAGTAAGTGAAATTTAAGAAAAATCATGGCTTTAGGCTATAGTACGAGAATTTTAAGTAAAATCATGGCAGAAGGCTATAGTAAGAAAAATTTAAGAAAAATCATGGAAGAAGGCTATTTTAGGTGAATTTCAAAAAAAATAATGGTTGTAGGCTATAGTAAGGGAGTTTTAGGGAAATTCATTAGTGAAAGCTATTATATATATATTTGAACTAAAATATGACCAAAGACTATAGTAATGAAATTTAATAAAGAATCTAAGTTGAAGGCAATTTTAAGGGAATTTAAAAAGAAACTCTTGACTGAAGGCTATAGTAAGAGAATTTTAAGAAAAATCATGGTTGAAAGCAGTATTAAGGAAACTTTTAAGAAAAAACAAAGGTATAAGCTATAGCAAATGAAATTTAAAAATAATAATGGTTGAAAACTATTGTAAGGGAAATTTTAGAAAAATCATGAGTGTAGGCTACTGAAATGGAAATTTTAAAAAAATCATGGCTGAAGGCAAAAGTAAGGGAATTTTAAGAAAAATCGTGAATTAAGGCAATAGTAAGGGAATTTTAAGAAAAATCGTGAATAAAGGCTATAGTAAGAGAAATTTCAGAAAAATCATGGATGGCTATAGTAAGTGAATTTGATGAAAAACATGGCATAAGGCCCTAGTAATGTTACCTTACAAAAATTCATTAGTGAAGGCTATCGTAAGGAAATTTGAAGTGAAATATGTCTGAAGACAAATGTAAGGGAATTTGATATACAATCTTGGTTGATAGCTATAGTAAGGGAATTGAAAAAAATTTTGAATAAAACCTATAATAAAGGAATTTTAAGGTCAATCATGGTAACATGCTGAAGTAAGAGAATTTTAACGATAATGATAGCTGAAAGCTATTGTATGAAAATTTTAGAAAAAAAATCATGGTTGAGGGCTGGAGTAAGTGAAATTTAGAGAAATCATGACTTAAGGCTATAGTTAAGTAATTTTAAGTAAAATCATAGGTGCAGGCTATAGTAAGACAAATTTAAAAAAAATCAAGGATGAAGGCTATTTTTAGTGAATTTTAGGAAAAATCGTGGCTGAAGGATATTGTAAGGGAATTTTACGAAAATTCATTAGGGAAAGCTATACTATGGAAATTTGGAGTGAAATATGAGCATAAAATATAGTAAAGAAATTTAATAAAGAATCTAAGTTGAAGGCTATAGTAAGTGAATTTGAAAACAACTCCTGACTGAAGGCTATAGTAGGAGAATTTGAAGAAAAATCATGACAGAAAATAGTTTAAAATAAATTTTAAGAAAAATCATTGTAAAATCTATTGTAATTGAAATTTAAGAAAAATAATGGTTGAGGCTATTGTAAGAAAAATTTTTGAAAAAAAATCATGGGTGAAGAATATTGAAAGTTATATTTTTTAAAAAAATTCATGGCTGAAAGCAATCGTAAAAAAGGAATTTTAGGAAAAATCGTGGCTGAAGGCTATAGTAAGAGAAATATTAGAAAAAATCATCGGTGAAGGCACTAGTAATTGAATTTGATGAAAAAAAATTGTGGCATCAGGCCATAGTAATGGAACTTTACCAAAATTCATTAGTGATGGCTATGGTAAGGAAATTTGAAGTAAAAATATGTCTGAAGACTATAGTAAGGGAATTTGATGAACAATCTTGGTTGGTAGCTATTGTAAGAGAATTTGAAGAAAATTCATGAATGAAAGCTATGGTCATCGAATTTTAATATAAATCTTGGCCGAATGCAGAAGTAAGAAAAAATTTTAATAAATATCATTGTTGAAAGCTATAGTAAGCAAAATTTAAGAAAAATTATGGTTAAAGACAATAGTAAGTGAAATTTAAGAAAAATCATGGCTTTAGGCTATAGTAAGGGAATTTTAAAAAAAATTATGGCTGAAGGCTATAGTAGTAAAAATTTTTTAAAAAAAATCATGGATGAAGGCTATTTTAAGTGAATTTTATAAAAAAATAATGGCTGAAGGCTATAGTAAGGGAGTTTTATGAAAATTCATCAGTGAATGCTATTCTATGGAAATTTGAAGTAAAATATGTCCAAAGACTATAGTAATGAAATTTAATAAAGAATCTAAGTTGAAGGCAATTCTAAGGAATAAAAAAAAAGAAACTCTTGACTGTAGGCTATAGTAAGAGAATTTTAAGAAAACTCATGGCTGAAAGCAGTATTAAGGAAACTTTTAAGAAAAAACAAAGGTATAAGCTATAGCAAATGAAATTTTAAAAAAATAATGGTTGAAAACTATTGTAAGGGAAATTTTAGAAAAATCATGGGTGAAGGCAATTGAAAGAGAAATTTTAAAACAATCATGGCTGAAGGCAGTAGTGAGGGCATTTTAAGAAAAATCATGAATTTAGGCTATAGTAAGAGAAATTTAAGAAAAATCATGGATGGCAATAGTAAGTGAATTTCATGAAAAATCACGGCATCAGGCCATAGTAATGTTACTTTAAAAAAATTCTTCAGTGAAGGCTATTGTAAGGAAATTTGAACTAAAATATGTCTGAAGACTATAGTTAGGGAATTTGAAGAACAATCTTGGTTGATAGCTATAGTAAGGGAATTTGAAGAAAAATCTTGAATAAAAGCTATAATAAAGGAATTTTAAGGTAAATCATGGCAAAATGCGGACGTAAGAGAATTCTAACGATAATCATGGCTGAAAGCTATAGTAAGCTAAATTTAAGAAAAAAATCATGGTTGCAGGCTATAGTAAGAGAAATTTAAAAAAAAAATTGAGGATGAAGGCTATTTTAAATGAATTTTAGGAATAATCATGGCTGCTGAAGGATATTAAGGGAATTTTCCAAAAATTCATTAGTGAAAGCTATACAATGGAAATTTGGTGTAAAATATGAGCAAAAAAAAACTATAGTAAAGAAATTTAATAAAGAATCTAAGTTGAAGGCTATAGTAAGGGAATTTAAAAAAGAACTCTGGACTGAAGGCTATAGTCAGAGAATTTTAAGAAAAAATTATGTCTGAAAGGATTTTTTTGAAATTTTAAGAAAAATCATTGTCAAAAGCTAAAATAATTGAATTTTAAAAAAATAATGGTGGCAGGCTATTGTGTTTAAATTTTAAAAAATCATGGGTGAAGAATATAGAAAGTTATATTTAAGAAAAATCGTGGCTGAAGGCCATAGTAAAGGAATTTTAGGAAAAATCATGGTTGAAGGTTATAGTAAGAGAAATTTAAAAAAAATTCTTTTGGTGAAGGCAATAGTAAGTAAATTTGATGAAAAAAAAATTGTGGCATAAGGCCTTAGTAGTGGAAATTTTACAAAACTTCATTACTGATGGCTATTGTAAGGAAATTTGAAGTAAAAACATCTAAAGACTAGTAAGGGCATTTGATGATCAATCTTGGTGGATAGATATTGTTAGAGAATTTGAAGAAAATTCTTGAATGACAGCTATAGCAGATTTAATTTTAATATAAATCATGGTCGAAAGCAGAAGTAAGAAAAAATTTTAATAAAAAAAATCATGGTTGAAAGGTATTGTGAGCAAAATTTTAGAAAAAATTGTTGTTAAAGACTATAGTAAGTGAAATTTAAGAAAAATCATGGCTTTTAGGCTATAGTACGAGAATTTTAAGTAAAATCATGGCAGAAGGCTATAGTAAGAAAAATTTAAGAAAAATCATGGAAGAAGGCTATTTTAGGTGAATTTCAAAAAAAATAATGGTTGTAGGCTATAGTAAGGGAGTTTTAGGGAAATTCATTAGTGAAAGCTATTATATATATATTTGAACTAAAATATGACCAAAGACTATAGTAATGAAATTTAATAAAGAATCTAAGTTGAAGGCAATTTTAAGGGAATTTAAAAAGAAACTCTTGACTGAAGGCTATAGTAAGAGAATTTTAAGAAAAATCATGGGTTGAAAGCAGTATTAAGGAAACTTTTAAGAAAAAAAAAAACAAAGGTATAAGCTATAGCAAATGAAATTTAAAAATAATAATGGTTGAAAACTATTGTAAGGGAAATTTTAGAAAAATCATGAGTGTAGGCTACTGAAATGGAAATTTTAAAAAAAATCATGGCTGAAGGCAAAAGTAAGGGAATTTTAAGAAAAAATCGTGAATTAAGGCAATAGTAAGGGAATTTTAAGAAAAATCGTGAATAAAGGCTATAGTAAGAGAAATTTCAGAAAAATCATGGATGGCTATAGTAAGTGAATTTGATGAAAAAACATGGCATAAGGCCCTAGTAATGTTACCTTACAAAAATTCATTAGTGAAGGCTATCGTAAGGAAATTTGAAGTGAAATATGTCTGAAGACAAATGTAAGGGAATTTGATATACAATCTTGGTTGATAGCTATAGTAAGGGAATTTGAAGAAAAATTTTGAATAAAACCTATAATAAAGGAATTTTAAGGTCAATCATGGTAACATGCTGAAGTAAGAGAATTTTAACGATAATGATAGCTGAAAGCTATTGTATGAAAATTTTTAGAAAAATCATGGTTGAGGGCTGGAGTAAGTGAAATTTAGAGAAATCATGACTTAAGGCTATAGTTAAGTAATTTTAAGTAAAATCATAGGTGCAGGCTATAGTAAGACAAATTAAAAAAAAAAAAATCAAGGATGAAGGCTATTTTTTAGTGAATTTTAGGAAAAATCGTGGCTGAAGGATATTGTAAGGGAATTTTACGAAAATTCATTAGGGAAAGCTATACTATGGAAATTTGGAGTGAAATATGAGCAAAAAATATAGTAAAGAAATTTAATAAAGAATCTAAGTTGAAGGCTATAGTAAGTGAATTTGAAAACAACTCCTGACTGAAGGCTATAGTAGGAGAATTTGAAGAAAAAATCATGACAGAAAATAGTTTAAAAAATAAATTTTAAAAAAAATCATTGTAAAATCTATTGTAATTGAAATTTAAAAAAAATAATGGTTGAGGCTATTGTAAGAAAATTTTTTGAAAAATCATGGGTGAAGAATATTGAAAGTTATATTTTAAAAAATTCATGGCTGAAAGCAATCGTAAAGGAATTTTAGGAAAAATCGTGGCTGAAGGCTATAGTAAGAGAAATATTAGAAAAATCATCGGTGAAGGCACTAGTAATTGAATTTGACGAAAAATTGTGGCATCAGGCCATAGTAATGGAACTTTACCAAAATTCATTAGTGATGGCTATGGTAAGGAAATTTGAAGTAAAATATGTCTGAAGACTATAGTAAGGGAATTTGATGAACAATCTTGGTTGGTAGCTATTGTAAGAGAATTTGAAGAAAATTCATGAATGAAAGCTATGGTCATCGAATTTTAATATAAATCTTGGCCGAATGCAGAAGTAAGAAAATTTTAATAAATATCATTGTTGAAAGCTATAGTAAGCAAAATTTAAGAAAAATTATGGTTAAAGACAATAGTAAGTGAAATTTAAGAAAAATCATGGCTTTTAGGCTATAGTAAGGGAATTTTAAGTAAAATTATGGCTGAAGGCTATAGTAAGAAAATTTTAAGAAAAATCATGGATGAAGGCTATTTTAAGTGAATTTTATAAAAAATAATGGCTGAAGGCTATAGTAAGGGAGTTTTATGAAAATTCATCAGTGAATGCTATTCTATGGAAATTTGAAGTAAAATATGTCCAAAGACTATAGTAATGAAATTTAATAAAGAATCTAAGTTGAAGGCAATTCTAAGGAATTTAAAAAGAAACTCTTGACTGTAGGCTATAGTAAGAGAATTTTAAGAAAACTCATGGCTGAAAGCAGTATTAAGGAAACTTTTAAGAAAAAACAAAGGTATAAGCTATAGCAAATGAAATTTTAAAAAAATAATGGTTGAAAACTATTGTAAGGGAAATTTTAGAAAAATCATGGGTGAAGGCAATTGAAAGAGAAATTTTAAACAATCATGGCTGAAGGCAGTAGTGAGGGCATTTTAAGAAAAAAATCATGAATTTAGGCTATAGTAAGAGAAATTTAAGAAAAATCATGGATGGCAATAGTAAGTGAATTTCATGAAAAATCACGGCATCAGGCCATAGTAATGTTACTTTAAAAAAATTCTTCAGTGAAGGCTATTGTAAGGAAATTTGAACTAAAATATGTCTGAAGACTATAGTTAGGGAATTTGAAGAACAATCTTGGTTGATAGCTATAGTAAGGGAATTTGAAGAAAAATCTTGAATAAAAGCTATAATAAAGGAATTTTAAGGTAAATCATGGCAAAATGCGGACGTAAGAGAATTCTAACGATAATCATGGCTGAAAGCTATAGTAAGCTAAATTTAAGAAAAATCATGGTTGCAGGCTATAGTAAGAGAAATTTTAAAAAAATTGAGGATGAAGGCTATTTTAAATGAATTTTAGGAATAATCATGGCTGAAGGATATTGTAAAGGGAATTTTTTCCGAAAATTCATTAGTGAAAGCTATACAATGGAAATTTGGTGTAAAATATGAGCAAAAAAAAACTATAGTAAAGAAATTTAATAAAGAATCTAAGTTGAAGGCTATAGTAAGGGAATTTAAAAAGAACTCTGGACTGAAGGCTATAGTCAGAGAATTTTAAGAAAAATTATGTCTGAAAGGAGTTTTTTTGAAATTTTAAGAAAAATCATTGTCAAAAGCTAAAATAATTGAATTTTAAAAAAATAATGGTGGCAGGCTATTGTAAGTTTAAATTTTAAAAAAATCATGGGTGAAGAATATAGAAAGTTATATTTAAGAAAAATCGTGGCTGAAGGCCATAGTAAAGGAATTTTAGGAAAAATCATGGTTGAAGGTTATAGTAAGAGAAATTTAAAAAATTCTTTGGTGAAGGCAATAGTAAGTAAATTTGATGAAAAATTGTGGCATAAGGCCTTAGTAGTGGAAATTTTACAAAACTTCATTACTGATGGCATATTGTAAGGAAATTTGAAGTAAAATACGATCTAAAGACTAGTAAGGGCATTTGATGATCAATCTTGGTGGATAGATATTGTTAGAGAATTTGAAGAAAATTCTTGAATGACAAGCTATAGATTTAATTTTAATATAAATCATGGTCGAAAAGCAGAAGTAAGAAAATTTTAATAAAAATCATGGTTGAAAGGTATTGTGAGCAAAATTTTAGAAAAATTGTTGTTAAAGACTATAGTAAGTGAAATTTAAGAAAAATCATGGCTTTAGGCTATAGTAACGAGAATTTTAAAAAAATCATGGCAGAAGGCTATAGTAAGAAAAATTTAAGAAAAATCATGGAAGAAGGCTATTTTAGGTGAATTTCAAAAAAAAAATAATGGTTGTAGGCTATAGTAAGGGAGTTTTAGGGAAATTCATTAGTGAAAGCTATTATATATATATTTGAACTAAAATATGACCAAAGACTATAGTAATGAAATTTAATTAATAAAGAATCTAAGTTGAAGGCAATTTTAAGGGAATTTAAAAAGAAACTCTTGACTGAAGGCTATAGTAAGAGAATTTTAAGAAAAATCATGGTTGAAAGCAGTATTAAGGAAACTTTTAAGAAAAAACAAAGGTATAAGCTATAGCAAATGAAATTTAAAAATAATAATGGTTGAAAACTATTGTAAGGGAAATTTTAGAAAAATCATGAGTGTAGGCTACTGAAATGGAAATTTTAAAAAAATCATGGCTGAAGGCAAAAGTAAGGGAATTTTAAGAAAAATCGTGAATTAAGGCAATAGTAAGGGAATTTTAAGAAAAATCGTGAATAAAGGCTATAGTAAGAGAAATTTCAGAAAAATCATGGATGGCTATAGTAAGTGAATTTGATGAAAAAACATGGCATAAGGCCCTAGTAATGTTACCTTACAAAAATTCATTAGTGAAGGCTATCGTAAGGAAATTTGAAGTGAAATATGTCTGAAGACAAATGTAAGGGAATTTGATATACAATCTTGGTTGATAGCTATAGTAAGGGAATTTGAAGAAAAATTTTGAATAAAACCTATAATAAAGGAATTTTAAGGTCAATCATGGTAACATGCTGAAGTAAGAGAATTTTAACGATAATGATAGCTGAAAGCTATTGTATGAAAATTTTTAGAAAAATCATGGTTGAGGGCTGGAGTAAGTGAAATTTAGAGAAATCATGACTTAAGGCTATAGTTAAGTAATTTTAAGTAAAATCATAGGTGCAGGCTATAGTAAGACAAATTTAAAAAAAATCAAGGATGAAGGCTATTTTTAGTGAATTTTAGGAAAAATCGTGGCTGAAGGATATTGTAAGGGAATTTTACGAAAATTCATTAGGGAAAGCTATACTATGGAAATTTGGAGTGAAATATGAGCAAAAAATATAGTAAAGAAATTTAATAAAGAATCTAAGTTGAAGGCTATAGTAAGTGAATTTGAAAACAACTCCTGACTGAAGGCTATAGTAGGAGAATTTGAAGAAAAATCATGACAGAAAATAGTTTTAAATAAATTCTTTAAAAAATTTTGTAAAAGCTATTGTAATTGAAATTTAAGAAAAATAATGGTTGAGGCTATTGTAAAAAATTTTTTGAAAAATCATGGGTGAAGAATATTGAAAGTTATATTTTAAAAAAATTCATGGCTGAAAGCAATCGTAAAAAAGGAATTTTAGGAAAAATCGTGGCTGAAGGCTATAGTAAGAGAAATATTTAAAAAAATCATCGGTGAAGGCACTAGTAATTGAATTTGATGAAAAAATTGTGGCATCAGGCCATAGTAATGGAACTTTACCAAAATTCATTAGTGATGGCTATGGTAAGGAAATTTGAAGTAAAATATGTCTGAAGACTATAGTAAGGGAATTTGATGAACAATCTTGGTTGGTAGCTATTGTAAGAGAATTTGAAGAAAATTCATGAATGAAAGCTATGGTCATCGAATTTTAATATAAATCTTGGCCGAATGCAGAAGTAAGAAAATTTTAATAAATATCATTGTTGAAAGCTATAGTAAGCAAAATTTAAGAAAAATTATGGTTAAAGACAATAGTAAGTGAAATTTAAGAAAAATCATGGCTTTAGGCTATAGTAAGGGAATTTTAAGTAAAATTATGGCTGAAGGCTATAGTAAGAAAATTTTAAGAAAAATCATGGATGAAGGCTATTTTAAGTGAATTTTATAAAAAATAATGGCTGAAGGCTATAGTAAGGGAGTTTTATGAAAATTCATCAGTGAATGCTATTCTATGGAAATTTGAAGTAAAATATGTCCAAAGACTATAGTAATGAAATTTAATAAAGAATCTAAGTTGAAGGCAATTCTAAGGAATTTAAAAAGAAACTCTTGACTGTAGGCTATAGTAAGAGAATTTTAAGAAAACTCATGGCTGAAAGCAGTATTAAGGAACTTTTTTAAAAAAAACAAAGGTATAAGCTATAGCAAATGAAATTTAAAAAAAAATAATGGTTGAAAACTATTGTAAGGGAAATTTTAGAAAAATCATGGGTGAAGGCAATTGAAAGAGAAATTTTAAAACAATCATGGCTGAAGGCAGTAGTGAGGGCATTTTAAGAAAAATCATGAATTTAGGCTATAGTAAGAGAAATTTAAGAAAAATCATGGATGGCAATAGTAAGTGAATTTCATGAAAAATCACGGCATCAGGCCATAGTAATGTTACTTTAAAAAAATTCTTCAGTGAAGGCTATTGTAAGGAAATTTGAACTAAAATATGTCTGAAGACTATAGTTAGGGAATTTGAAGAACAATCTTGGTTGATAGCTATAGTAAGGGAATTTGAAGAAAAATCTTGAATAAAAGCTATAATAAAGGAATTTTAAGGTAAATCATGGCAAAATGCGGACGTAAGAGAATTCTAACGATAATCATGGCTGAAAGCTATAGTAAGCTAAATTTAAGAAAAATCATGGTTGCAGGCTATAGTAAGAGAAATTTTAAAAAAATTGAGGATGAAGGCTATTTTAAATGAATTTTAGGAATAATCATGGCTGAAGGATATTGTAAGGGAATTTTCCGAAAATTCATTAGTGAAAGCTATACAATGGAAATTTGGTGTAAAATATGAGCAAAAACTATAGTAAAGAAATTTAATAAAGAATCTAAGTTGAAGGCTATAGTAAGGGAATTTAAAAAGAACTCTGGACTGAAGGCTATAGTCAGAGAATTTTAAGAAAAATTATGTCTGAAAGGAGTTTTTTGAAATTTTAAGAAAAATCATTGTCAAAAGCTAAAATAATTGAATTTTAAGAAAAATAATGGTGGCAGGCTATTGTAAGCGAAATTTTAAAAAATCATGGGTGAAGAATATAGAAAGTTATATTTAAGAAAAATCGTGGCTGAAGGCCATAGTAAAGGAATTTTAGGAAAAATCATGGTTGAAGGTTATAGTAAGAGAAATTTAAAAAAATTCTTTGGTGAAGGCAATAGTAAGTAAATTTGATGAAAAATTGTGGCATAAGGCCTTAGTAGTGGAAATTTTACAAAACTTCATTACTGATGGCTATTGTAAGGAAATTTGAAGTAAAATACGTCTAAAGACTAGTAAGGGCATTTGATGATCAATCTTGGTGGATAGATATTGTTAGAGAATTTGAAGAAAATTCTTGAATGACAGCTATAGCAGACGAATTTTAATATAAATCATGGTCGAAAGCAGAAGTAAGAAAATTTTAATAAAAATCATGGTTGAAAGGTATTGTGAGCAAAATTTTAGAAAAATTGTTGTTAAAGACTATAGTAAGTGAAATTTAAGAAAAATCATGGCTTTTTAGGCTATAGTAACGAGAATTTTAAGTAAAATCATGGCAGAAGGCTATAGTAAGTAAAAAAATTTAAGAAAAATCATGGAAGAAGGCTATTTTAGGTGAATTTCAAAAAAAAAATAATGGTTGTAGGCTATAGTAAAGGGAGTTTTAGGGAAATTCATCATTAGTGAAAGCTATTATATATATATTTGAACTAAAATATGACCAAAGACTATAGTAATGAAATTTAATAAAGAATCTAAGTTGAAGGCAATTTTAAGGGAATTTAAAAAAGAAACTCTTGACTGAAGGCTATAGTAAGAGAATTTTAAGAAAAATCATGGTTGAAAGCAGTATTAAGGGAACTTTTAAGAAAAAAAAAAAACAAAGGTATAAGCTATAGCAAATGAAATTTAAAAATAATAATGGTTGAAAACTATTGTAAGGGAAATTTTAGAAAAATCATGAGTGTAGGCTACTGAAATGGAAATTTTAAAAAAAAATCATGGCTGAAGGCAAAAGTAAGGGAATTTTAAGAAAAATCGTGAATTAAGGCAATAGTAAGGGAATTTTAAGAAAAAAATCGTGAATAAAGGCTATAGTAAGAGAAATTTCAGAAAAATCATGGATGGCTATAGTAAGTGAATTTGATGAAAAAAAAAACATGGCATAAGGCCCTAGTAATGTTACCTTACAAAAAATTCATTATTAGTGAAGGCTATCGTAAGGAAATTTGAAGTGAAATATGTCTGAAGACAAATGTAAGGGAATTTGATATACAATCTTGGTTGATAGCTATAGTAAGGGAATTTGAAGAAAAATTTTGAATAAAACCTATAATAAAGGAATTTTAAGGTCAATCATGGTAACATGCTGAAGTAAGAGAATTTTAACGATAATGATAGCTGAAAGCTATTGTATGAAAATTTTTAGAAAAATCATGGTTGAGGGCTGGAGTAAGTGAAATTTAGAGAAATCATGACTTAAGGCTATAGTTAAGTAATTTTAAGTAAAATCATAGGTGCAGGCTATAGTAAGACAAATTTAAAAAAAATCAAGGATGAAGGCTATTTTTAGTGAATTTTAGGAAAAATCGTGGCTGAAGGATATTGTAAGGGAATTTTACGAAAATTCATTAGGGAAAGCTATACTATGGAAATTTGGAGTGAAATATGAGCAAAAAATATAGTAAAGAAATTTAATAAAGAATCTAAGTTGAAGGCTATAGTAAGTGAATTTGAAAACAACTCCTGACTGAAGGCTATAGTAGGAGAATTTGAAGAAAAATCATGACAGAAAATAGTTTAAAATAAATTTTAAGAAAAATCATTGTAAAATCTATTGTAATTGAAATTTAAGAAAAATAATGGTTGAGGCTATTGTAAGAAAATTTTTTGAAAAATCATGGGTGAAGAATATTGAAAGTTATATTTTAAAAAATTCATGGCTGAAAGCAATCGTAAAGGAATTTTAGGAAAAATCGTGGCTGAAGGCTATAGTAAGAGAAATATTAGAAAAATCATCGGTGAAGGCACTAGTAATTGAATTTGACGAAAAATTGTGGCATCAGGCCATAGTAATGGAACTTTACCAAAATTCATTAGTGATGGCTATGGTAAGGAAATTTGAAGTAAAATATGTCTGAAGACTATAGTAAGGGAATTTGATGAACAATCTTGGTTGGTAGCTATTGTAAGAGAATTTGAAGAAAATTCATGAATGAAAGCTATGGTCATCGAATTTTAATATAAATCTTGGCCGAATGCAGAAGTAAGAAAATTTTAATAAATATCATTGTTGAAAGCTATAGTAAGCAAAATTTAAGAAAAATTATGGTTAAAGACAATAGTAAGTGAAATTTAAGAAAAATCATGGCTTTAGGCTATAGTAAGGGAATTTTAAGTAAAATTATGGCTGAAGGCTATAGTAAGAAAATTTTAAGAAAAATCATGGATGAAGGCTATTTTATGTGAATTTTATAAAAAATAATGGCTGAAGGCTATAGTAAGGGAGTTTTATGAAAATTCATCAGTGAATGCTATTCTATGGAAATTTGAAGTAAAATATGTCCAAAGACTATAGTAATGAAATTTAATAAAGAATCTAAGTTGAAGGCAATTCTAAGGAATTTAAAAAGAAACTCTTGACTGTAGGCTATAGTAAGAGAATTTTAAGAAAACTCATGGCTGAAAGCAGTATTAAGGAAACTTTTAAGAAAAAACAAAGGTATAAGCTATAGCAAATGAAATTTTAAAAAAATAATGGTTGAAAACTATTGTAAGGGAAATTTTAGAAAAATCATGGGTGAAGGCAATTGAAAGAGAAATTTTAAAACAATCATGGCTGAAGGCAGTAGTGAGGGCATTTTAAGAAAAATCATGAATTTAGGCTATAGTAAGAGAAATTTAAGAAAAATCATGGATGGCAATAGTAAGTGAATTTCATGAAAAATCACGGCATCAGGCCATAGTAATGTTACTTTAAAAAAATTCTTCAGTGAAGGCTATTGTAAGGAAATTTGAACTAAAATATGTCTGAAGACTATAGTTAGGGAATTTGAAGAACAATCTTGGTTGATAGCTATAGTAA
>JAINDJ010000010.1:15000-17500 GCA_019845555.1 Aristolochia fimbriata
GCCTGGCCAGCCCACCAGGCGCGCGCTCGCAAGTGGCCGGCCTGCATCTCCTGGCGCGCGCGCCAGGGCGAACCTGCCCAACCAGGCGCGCGCGCGCGCAGAGGGCAGGCCAGCCCCTCCTGGCACGCGCGCAACGGGCAGGCCAGCCCACCAGGCGCGCCAAAGGGGCGATACAGCCATCCATCCTGGCGCGCGCGCGCAAGGGGGGGCAGGCCAGCCCGCCAGGCGCGCGCGCGCAGGGGCCAGACCAGCCCACCAGGCGCGCGCGCGCAGGGGGCAAGCCTGCCCCACCTGACGCGCGCGGGGGTCAGGTCGCCGCACCTTGAACCCGCTCGCGGTGGGCCCCACCACGTGGTGACGGTACAGACACTTTTGCGGTACCGCGTGCCTGAGGGATATTTTTGGGATTTCCCACAGGCGGGAACGGAACGGATTGGCGCAGGGCCAGGCCAGCCCACCAGGCGCGCGCGCGCGGGGGCATGGGGCTGGCAAGCCCCACCAGGCGTCGCGCGCTGGGGCACGCCAGCCCCTCCTGGCGCGCGCGCGCATGGGGCTGGCCTGCCGCTCATGGCGTGCGCGCGGGGGTCAGGTCGCCGCACCTTCAACCCCCTCGCGGTGGGCCCCACCTCGTGGTGACGGTACAGACACTTTTGCGGTACCGCGTGGCTGAGGGATATTTTTGGGATTTCCCATAGGCGGGAACGGGTTGCGGCGGGAACGGCGCGCGCAAGGGGCAGGCCATCCCCACCAGGCGCGCGCGCGCGGGGGGGGGCCAGCCAGCCCCACCAGGCGCGTCGCGCTTGGGGCAGGCCAGCCCCTCCTGGCGCGCGCGCGCGCATGGGGGCCTGCCGCCTGCCGCTCGCGCGCGCGCGCGCAGGGGGGCCAGCCAGCCACTCCGGGCGCGCGCGCGCGTGGGGCGGCCAGCCCCCCCTAGCGCGCGCGCGCGCATGGGGCGAGCCTGCCCCACCGGGGCGCGCGCGGGGGGGGGCTGGGCAGCCACTCCAGGGCGCGCGCGCGGTCTGGGTCTGGCCTGCCCCTCCTGGCGCGGGGGGGTCAGCTAGGCGCTCCTAAGTGCCTGCTCGCGGTGGGCCCCACTCGTGGTGACGGTACTGAGACACTTTTGCGGTTCTGCGTGGCTGAGGGATATTTTTGGGATTTTAAATAGGTGGGAACGGATTGTGGCGGGCGCGGTAGGGCGCGTTGCGAGCCGCAGACGCGGGGGGGGGTAAGCCTGGGCCTGTTGGCCCCCCCCCTGCGTGCTCAGGAAGGCCTGCCTGTCGCCCCTCTGCGCGCCTAGGTAGGGCTTGTTGCCCCCCGCGCGCTCTGTGCAATGGCTTGCCCCTCAACGTGTGAGCAGTGCAAAGGCCATTTGCCCCTCGCTTCCGTTGGGCGATGGCCTTCAGCTCTTCTCGCGCGCAGGGAAAGGCCCAAGTGGCCCGCGCGACCCTTTTGCCCAACTCGAGTTTTTTGATCTTTCACGCTCTCTGCGGGACCGTTCGGTGCCCCCTCTCCCGATCTTGACTTGCCTGTGCGGCGCCTATGGCGCCTTTGCTGCTTCGCCATGCGGGCGGGGCATCGGGCGTGCGGACCGGCGGCGCGTGCGAGTGGTGCACGTTGGACATGCGCGAGTGGTGCTTCCGGCCCGTATGAGCCGTCGTCTCGTCGCGCCGTCTTCCCTTCACTGCACGGACCTCCCGCGGCCTTGTTGGGTCGCTGGCATTCCCCTGGTGCTTGTGTGTGTTTTTTTTCCCGAAAGGGGGGCAGCTCCTATGATGTATAGTCCCTTTGAAACCCGTCGCCCGGACCCGTGTGCGTGCGTGCGAGTGCAGGCGAGGCGCAATCGGGCGTCGCGTTTACTTTCCCCTCCGGCTTAGTCTCTCCGCCCGGGTGTGCTCGGAAACGCCCGGACGCCGCAGTGTTCATGGACCCATGTGAATGCGGCAGTCCGATGGACTTGGTTGGATTAGCAAAGCGAGTCTGATCGCCCAACTTTTGCTTTCGACCGTCGATGCCCCTGGCCCGGTGCTGGCGCTTTTCGCATCGGCGGCGTGTTGGCGTCGCGGTCTCTCAGAGGATGCTACCTGGTTGATCCTGCCAGTAGTCATATGCTTGTCTCAAAGATTAAGCCATGCATGTGTAAGTATGAACAAATTCAGACTGTGAAACTGCGAATGGCTCATTAAATCAGTTATAGTTTGTTTGATGGTACCTGCTACTCGGATAACCGTAGTAATTCTAGAGCTATCGTGCCCCAAACCCGACTTCTGGAAGGGATGCATTTATTAGATAAAAAGGTCAGCGGGCTTTGCCCGTTGTTTTGATGATTCATGATAACTTCGGCGGATCGCATGGGCTCGTGCGGCGGCGCATCATTCAAATTTCTGCCCTATCAACTTTTCGATGGTAGGATAGGGGCCTACCATGGTATTGGCGGGTGGCGGAGAATTAGGGTTCGATTCGGGAGGGAGCCTGAAAGCGGCTACCACATCAAGAAAGGAAG
>JAINDJ010000010.1:25000-27500 GCA_019845555.1 Aristolochia fimbriata
TCATGCAGCACTCACCTGCGGTCGGCAGGAAAGCCCAGGCGCGCGCGCGCGCGCGCGCATGGGGCAGGCCTGCCTTTGCGGGCGCCAGCGCGCATGGGGCAGCCCAGCCCCTGCCTGCTGGCGCGCTCGCAAAGGGCAGGCCAGCCATTGCAGGCGTGAGCGCGCAAGGGGCAAGCCCGCCCACCAGGGCGCGCGCGCGCAAGGGGCCTGGCCAGCCCACAGGGCGCGCGCTCGCAAGTGGCCGGCCTGCATCTCCTGGCGCGCGCGCCAGGGCGAACCTGCCCAACCAGCGCGCGCGCGCGCAGAGGGCAGGCCAGCCCCTCCTGGCGCGCGCGCAACGGGCAGGCCAGCCCACCAGGCGCGCCAAAGGGGGCAGGCCAGCCCATCCTGGCGCGCGCGCGCGCAAGGGGCAGGCCAGCCCCGCCAGGCGCGCGCGCGCTTGGGGCAGGCCAGCCCCACCAGGCGCGCGCGCGCAGGGGGCAAGCCTGCCCCACCTGACGCGCGCGGGGGTCAGGTCGCCGCACCTTGAACCCGCTCGCGGTGGGCCCCACCACGTGGTGACGGTACAGACACTTTTGCGGTACCGCGTGCCTGAGGGATATTTTTGGGATTTCCCACAGGCGGGAACGGATTGCGCGCAAGGGGCAGGCCAGCCCCACCAGGCGCGCGCGCGCGCATGGGGCTGGCAAGCCCCACAGGGGCGCGTCGCGCTTGGGGCACGCCAGCCCCCCCTGGCTGGCGCGCGCGCGCATGGGGCTGGCCTGCCGCTCATGGCGTGCGCGCGGGGGTCAGGTCGCCGCACCTTCAACCCCCTCGCGGTGGGCCCCACCTCGTGGTGACGGTACAGACACTTTTGCGGTACCGCGTGGCTGAGGGATATTTTTGGGATTTCCCATAGGCGGGAACGGGTTGCGGCGGGAACGGATTGCGCGCAAGGGGCAGGCCATCCCCCCAGGCGCGCGCGCGCGCGGCATGGGGGGCCAGCCAGCCCACCAGGCGCGTCGCGCTTGGGGCAGGCCAGCCCCTCCTGGCGCGCGCGCGCATGGGGCTGGCCTGCCGCTCTTGGCGTGCGCGCGCAGGGGGCAGGCCAGCCACTCCGGGCGCGCGCGCGCGTGGGGCAGGCCAGCCCCTCCTAGCGCGCGCGCGCGCGCATGGGGCGAGCCTGCCCAACCAGGCGCGCGCGCTAGGGGCTGGGCAGCCACTCCAGGCGCGCGCGCGCTTGGGTCTGGCCTGCCCCTCCTGGCGCGCGGGGGGGGTCAGCTAGGCGCTCCTAAGTGCCTGCTCGCGGTGGGCCCCACTCGTGGTGACGGTACAGACACTTTTGCGGTTCTGCGTGGCTGAGGGATATTTTTGGGATTTTAAATAGGTGGGAACGGATTGTGGCGGGCGCGGTAGGCGCGTTTGCGACCCGCAGACGCGGGCGGGGTAAGCCTGGGCCTGTTGCCCCCCTGCGTGCTCAGGAAAGGCCTGTCGCCCCTCTGCGCGCCTAGGTAGGGCTTGTTGCCCCCCGCGCGCTCTGTGCAATGGCTTGCCCCTCAACGTGTGAGCAGTGCAAAGGCCATTTGCCCCTCGCTTCCGTTGGGCGATGGCCTTCAGCTCTTCTCGCGCGCAGGGGAAAGGCCCAAGTGGCCCGCGCGACCCTTTTGCCCAACTCGAGTTTTTGATCTTTCACGCTCTCTGCGGGACCGTTCGGTGCCCCCTCTCCCGATCTTGACTTGCCTGTGCGGCGCCTATGGCGCCTTTGCTGCTTCGCCATGCACGCGGGCGGGGCATCGGGCGTGCGGACAGCGGCGGCGCGTGCGAGTGGTGGTGCACGTTGGACATGCGCGAGTGGTGCTTCCGGCCGTATGAGCCGTCGTCTCGTCGCGCCGTCTTCCCTTCACTGCACGGACCTCCCGCGGCCTTGTTGGGTCGCTGGCATTCCCCTGGTGCTTGTGTTTTTTCCCCGAAGGGGCAGCAGCTCTATGATGTATAGTCCCTTTGAAACCCGTCGCCCGGACCCGTGTGCGTGCGAGTGCAGGCGAGGCGCAATCGGGCGTCAGCGTTTACTTTCCCCTCCGGCTTAGTCTCCGCCCGGGTGTGCTCGAGCGCCCGGACGCCGCAGTGTTCATGGACCCATGTGAATGCGGCAGTCCGATGGACTTGGTTGGATTCGCAAAGCGAGTCTGATCGCCCAACTTTTGCTTTCGACCGTCGATGCCCCTGGCCCGGTGCTGGCTTTTCTTTTCGCATCGGCGTGTTGGCGTCGCGGTCTCTCAGAGGATGCTACCTGGTTGATCCTGCCAGTAGTCATATGCTTGTCTCAAAGATTAAGCCATGCATGTGTAAGTATGAACAAATTCAGACTGTGAAACTGCGAATGGCTCATTAAATCAGTTATAGTTTGTTTGATGGTACCTGCTACTCGGATAACCGTAGTAATTCTAGAGCTATCGTGCCCCAAACCCGACTTCTGGAAGGGATGCATTTATTAGATAAAAGGTCAGCGGGCTTTGCCCGT
>JAINDJ010000010.1:35000-45000 GCA_019845555.1 Aristolochia fimbriata
GCCTTGGGCCTTGGGCCTTGGGCCTTGGCCGGCGGCCGGCGGTCGCGCGCGCGCGCGCGTTTCATGGTCCCGTTCGTCCCGTGCCACGTGCGCTGGCTTCATGCAGCACTCACCTGCGGTCGGCAGGAAAGCCCAGCAGGCGCGCGCGCGCGCATGGGGCAGGCCTGCCTTTGCAGGCGCCAGCGCGCATGGGGCAGCCAGCCCCCCTGCTGGCGCGCTCGCAAGGGCAGGCCAGCCATTGCAGGCGTGAGCGCGCAAGGGGCAAGCCCGCCCCACCAGGCGCGCGCGCGCAGGGGCCTGGCCAGCCCACCAGGCGCGCGCTCGCAAGTGGCCGGCCTGCATCTCCTGGCGCGCGCGCCAGGGCGAACCTGCCCAACCAGGCGCGCGCGCGCAGAGGGCAGGCCAGCCCCTCCTGGGCACGCGCGCAACGGGCAGGCCAGCCCCACCAGGCGCGCCCAAGGGGCAGGCCAGCCCATCCTGGCGCGCGCACAAAGGGGCAGGCCAGCCCGCCAGGCGCGCGCGCGCGCTTGGGCAGGCCAGCCCACCAGGCGCGCGCGCGCAGGGGGCAAGCCTGCCCCACCAGACGCGCGCGGGGGTCAGGTCGCCGCACCTTGAACCCGCTCGCGGTGGGCCCCACCACGTGGTGACGGTACAGACACTTTTGCGGTACCGCGTGCCTGAGGGATATTTTTGGGATTTCCCACAGGCGGGAACGGATTGCGCGCAAGGGGCAGGCCAGCCCCACCAGGCGCGCGCGCGCGCGCATGGGGCTGGCAAGCCCCACCAGGCGCGTCGCGCTTGGGGCACGCCAGCCCCTCCTGGCGCGCGCGCGCATGGGGCTGGCCTGCCGCTCATGGCGTGCGCGCGGGGGTCAGGTCGCCGCACCTTGAACCCCCTCGCGGTGGGCCCCACCTCGTGGTGACGGTACAGACACTTTTGCGGTACCGCGTGGCTGAGGGATATTTTTGGGATTTCCCATAGGCGGGAACGGGTTGCGGCGGGAACGGATTGCGCGCAAGGGGCAGGCCATCCCCACCAGGCGCGCGCGCGCGCGCATGGGGCTGGCCAGCCCCACCAGGCGCGTCGCGCTTGGGGCAGGCCAGCCCCTCCTGGCGCGCGCGCGCATGGGGCTGGCCTGCCGCTCTTGGCGTGCGCGCGCAGGGGGCAGGCCAGCCACTCCGGGCGCGCGCGCGCGCGTGGGGCAGGCCAGCCCCTCCTAGCGCGCGCGCATGGGGCGAGCCTGCCCACCGGGGCGCGCGCTAGGGGCTGGGCAGCCACTCCAGGCGCGCGCGCGCTTGGGTCTGGCCTGCCCCTCCTGGCGCGCGGGGGGGGTCAGCTAGGCGCTCCTAAGTGCCTGCTCGCGGTGGGCCCCACTCGTGGTGACGGTACAGACACTTTTGCGGTTCTGCGTGGCTGAGGGGATATTTTGGGATTTTAAATGGGTGGGAACGGATTGTGGCGGGCGCGGTAGGCGCGTTGCGAAGCCGCAGACGCGGGCGGGGTAAGCCTGGGCCTGTTGGCCCCTGCGTGCTCAGGAAAGGCCTGTCGCCCCTCTGCGCGCCTAGGTAGGGCTTGTTGCCCCCCGCGCGCTCTGTGCAATGGCTTGCCCCTCAACGTGTGAGCAGTGCAAAGGCCATTTGCCCCTCGCTTCCGTTGGGCGATGGCCTTCAGCTCTTCTCGCGCGCAGGGAAAGGCCCAAGTGGCCCGCGCGACCCTTTTGCCCAACTCGAGTTTTTTGATCTTTCACGCTCTCTGCGGGACCGTTCGGTGCCCCTCTCCCGATCTTGACTTGCCTGTGCGGCGCCTATGGCGCCTTTGCTGCTTCGCCATGCGGGCGGGGCATCGGGCGTGCGGACCAGCGGCGCGTGCGAGTGGTGCACGTTGGACATGCGCGAGTGGTGCTTCCGGCCGTATGAGCCGTCGTCTCGTCAGCGCCGTCTTCCCTTCACTGCGCCACGGCACTTAGGGCCGCCCTGACCCCACGCGCCGGGCTGAGCCAGACTGGCGCGCGCGCCTGGGTGGCTGTAACATGTTTTGAGCCTGCCCGCTGGGAGGGGCTGGCCTTACGCGCGCTGTCTGGAGTGGCAACCCTTTAGCACTCAGAAACGAGCCGGCCGTAGCGCGCGCCGGGAAGGGCGCGACGCGCCTGTTGTGCGCACGCGCGCTATCTGGTCGAGCCTGCTGCGCTGTCCGTTCCGCCATGACCAGTTCCACTATGTCGGAACCACGTTGTTTAATGACGGCCGGCCCGTGGCGCCGGGGCTGGCGTTGGCGACGCTGGTGAGAACTTGCCGACCCGTAACGACCTTGCGCATCAATCCGTTTGATGGGTAATCCTCGGTACCGCGAACACCCTCAAAATGTTCGTGCTGAAGCGGGGTTCGAACTTGTTGCCATCTGTGTTGCTGGCATACCTGGTGGACGACTAACTAACGCGCCTGACCGGGCTGACGCTTATGATGGCGCGCGCCGGGATGCCTGGGCTGACGCTGGCACTGTTGAGCTGACGCCGTTGCGCGTTAGCCGGGACTGACGCAGCCTGTTGAGCAATTACTGCCCTTGACTTGCGCATATCGGGCGTGCCGAACCGACCACTGACGCGCGCGGTGAGACTGACCGGCCCTTGCGCGCCTGAACAATTTGGGCTGCCGCGCTGTCGCCACTACGATACGACCTGCGGCAACGCCGGCAGGCGGGCTGCGCTGACAGGCGGAGCCTGCCCCGATAACGCGCGCTGAACTTTCACCGCCGACCGCGAACAGTGCTGCGTATTTCCGGCGCACCGTGTGTTTGAAAACAGTTCACGGCACGCTTTGCGCGCCGTTGCGCCGGTGGCCTGAATTCGGGCCCGGGCAGGGCGGGCGGTGCGGCGGCGTCTTTGATGTAGAGACGCCAGCGGCCGGCGACGTCTACAGCTGCCTGGTGGACCGAAGGTGGAGCTCCGCTTTCTTTGCTTATCGAAACCCATTTTACCGCACCGAATACCGCAATGTAACGCCATCACCAGCGGATGGGGCCAGCCTCGCCAACGACCGCATCCAGCAAACAGATCGTCGCCCGGCGCCTGCGCTGCGTCGCTCCTGAGCGCGGCACGCGCGGGCCTTCGCTGAGTTGACCGGCGCCGCGCAATCCCGCTGAGGCAGGCCGGCGCCGCGCGCGGCACCTCGCGCCAGACCACCGGCCAGCGCCACGCGCTGCGTGCGCCCTGCGCCTGCTGGACTGACCAGCACCACGCGCGCGCCGCGGGGCTGACCTGCGCCACGCGCGCGCCATCTGACCAGCGCCTCGCGCGCGGTATCGACGGGCCTTCCCAGCGCGCGTCCTGCTATGCAATGGTTTGCCAGCATATGTGTTTTTGCCGTGCCGTTCGTGCACCTGAACCACCGGCGCTGGGTACTCGCGTTCGGCGTAAACCGACTTACCCCACTCGCCGTTCTTGCTGCTGGCGATCACGGACCAGGCATCGGCCGGCTTTTTCCCGCCTTACCGAATTATCGCGGCTAAGGCGTCGGCAATTTTAGATGGCTCTCAACGACGACGCCGTCGCCTTATTCATCTTTGCCCTCAGTCGTTATCGCGATCAACGTCGGCGCTTTGACCAGCGTAATCAAGCATCCCACTGACCAGTGGGCGAGGCTCACGGGTCTTTGCGACATTCCTTTCGCCGGCCCCCTGCCGAGCCGGGTGCGGCGTAGGCAGTACGTATGGCTGCGCCAGTTGCTGGCATTTGTTAACTTCCACGCCTGTGCAACGTCGCGATAACGTGGAGATATCTGACTGTGCGTCAGCCAGTTGCCGAACTCTGTGGGCGTGGCGTAACGGAGGCGTAGGCAGAAGGCCAACCAGATTAGGGAATACCTAAACTGGCGTTGAGCATCAGCGTCATGCGTTCGGTAAAGAACCTGCTACCTGGGTCGTTGGCATTGCTGCCTTTGCCCTGCGGCGGTTAACCCTCTTTATTTCGGCGTGACCAGGCCTGCGTTTCGGCGGCTCAACTCCCATCTTGGCCCCAGGGGCGCGACGATATGAGCGTTCCAGCGATCAAGTCGCAGGTACTGAGAGTGAACGAACTCGCTGTCCAGCGACTCAACGTTCGCTGATGATTTGGGGCGACGTCGGTGGTGACGGAAGAGGCTCGATGGCGACATGGGAAGGCTTTGAATCTCGTGAATGGTAACGTGAACCACTCTGCCGCCTATGCCGTGCGATAACATGAATTCAAATCGCCGGTCTTGAAATTGACCTTTCGAGCGTGGGCTTCCGTCGCGCGTGAGGCGATAGC
This sequence comes from Aristolochia fimbriata, assembly GCA_019845555.1. Taxonomy (NCBI): domain Eukaryota; kingdom Viridiplantae; phylum Streptophyta; class Magnoliopsida; order Piperales; family Aristolochiaceae; genus Aristolochia; species Aristolochia fimbriata. Next base: position 39,283 of record JAINDJ010000010.1, read on the forward strand.
GTCGGGTCGTGGCGACAGCGGATTCTGACTTAGGCGTTCGGTAACGCGATAACTGGCCACTGACTTTCAACCAGGCGGGCTGATATTATTGATCAACGGTTCTCACCGTGCTGGAAGCGGTACTGGCGTCTGAAGTTAACGCGGCTCTCGCGGCGGTCAATTGTCGCGTTGACCCGGTCGGTGTTGCCGGTAATTACTGCTCGATAGGAAAAACGTGCAACGAAGAATCAAAAGCAGCAATATGAAATACCTGCTTAGGTTATCCTGTGGTATTTCTGACGCCTCAACTCAAGTCGAAGGTCCTGGTCGTGAGTGCGGCTCGCGGTTGTGTGGCGGAAAATCGAATCAGCGACTTTACCCTTTTGTTCACGCGAATTTACCCGTTATAGACCGATAAATCTTGGTTTGCCTGGTCATCTTTGGCGAATATTAGCATCCAGCAAACTTCCCACCCTGACGATATTCATGCGGATCATGGGAAAAAGGGCATCTGCCTCTCGAAGTCATTTCTGAAGTCATAAAGCTCAACGAAAATCTCTTCACTTTGGTCTGCCAAACCGTTCACTTGATAATGATTCGCTGGATGAACACGGGGACGGTGAGTCTCGTTAATCCATTAAATGGCGATCGCTATTCAGATGACATTGTACCAGGATGTAGTTGCTCATGCTTTACCGGCGGCAGTTGAATTTCAGCTTCGCTGGCGAAATCGTGAGCATCGCCGGATGTGCTTTGTTTTAATTAACGATCGGATTCTGACCAGTGCGCAGTTCTGGTCGACGCCGAGGCCCCAGACGTTCCCGGTGAATACGACGGCGACGACCCATGGGGCGCAGCTTCGGCTTGATCCACCCGACATCCGACGGACTTGCGTCTTGGCCACCAATCACTTTCACGGTCGTCCCCTGCCCGTGCTCACTTCGCGCCATTGTTCCGCCGACGGAAGGCTGTTCGCCTGAACACGATCTTGATTATAGCCGAGCGACTCGTCTCGGTACTCAGGGCGCACCGGTTTACCGCGGCGACGATATCCGGCAGCTGGTTCGGCTGACGCGTTCCAGGTGTGAACTGCTGAAAGATGGCGCTCGGCCCCAGCCATTTTCGGGCTCGTTGCCAGATCAACATATGAAGGTACAACCGATTCCCTTTCGAAGGTTGGCGTGATGCCGTATTGCCGGATATAAGGATCGACGCACCCAGCTGTGCTGGTGCGTTCCTGCCGACGTAAAGACCATTGGTATTTCTTCCGCCGCCAGATCTGCGCCGACGTCGCCAGGCTGCGGCGCCGGGGTTTTGCGGCGACGCCCGTATAAATAGAACGCGGCTGCGGCGGCAGTGAGCCATCGTTTAGAGGCTATTGTTCCGTGGTGTTGTGCCTTCATGGCGAATTTGAAACTTCCGCTGACCGCATCGCTGATAATGGAACCGGCACCCGCGTGAGTTTGGGGCAGCGGTTGCCGACCGTTCAATGTCATCGTTCGCCGCTGAATGGGTGGTGTCGTGTTTCCGTGGTGCTCGACCATTGGTGATCGCCAGTCAGTCGACCATGATCTGCGGCTTTCTTCGCTCCGACGCGGTTGCCAGGGTCATTCCCAGTACTCTTTTTCGGGCTGCCCCGAAGATCCTGGAGTCCGACCGTGGTGGAAAGATTTGTAATCTGCTACATCACATGTCGGTAAAATAAATGAGAGCCGCTGACGCAGGCGCTTGATGCCGAGGCGCGTCGTGAAGGCCGTGGCCACCGATGCGAGGCGATATCGATCGCCGAACAGGTAGCCCCGTGTTCGCGTCGTCGGCAACCCGTGACGGTGACTCTGCGTCACCATGTTCCGGTATGACTTTATCGCTTTCTCCACGACTGAGCCTCAGCATCTTGACTCTTTCAGAATCTTTCGTAGCGTCTGCCCTCATTAGCGGGCGGTGCCTGTTCAGCAACATTTCGCCGACAACGCGTCGACGGGGTCGCAGGGGCACAACCTTCAATGGACTTCGTCATCGCGGCAACCTCTGCGAACTACGAGCGGCGGCATCATTGAAACAGCTACGCTACTGAAGATCCTTGTAGTTCTTCTCCTCGCTTATTGACAATAACTGAAGCTTCGGCAGGTATTCCCGCGACACGAGTCTGTCGGCAAAACCTCGTTCGCGAGCGTCTCTTCCGGGAACACCGGTGCGACTTAAGAACCCCGCGCCAGGCGGGCGAGCAAACAGACCTTCGCCAACCGCCGGCTGGCGACCAATCGCTGGCCCCGGCGACCGCCGCCAGCGTGCAGTGGCGTCGTGCCGACCTGGTGACTCGGTACTGGCACTGAACGATGATTCCGGCAATTCACACCAGCTATGCTTCGCCGTTCAACCGTCGTGGCTGGAATATCGTCGTGTTCAGGCTGCCGTCAGACCGAGTCACTAACAACGGCGGGCTCGCGCCAGTTCGACCCATTCAGCTCATGACGTATTCCGATGAAACCGCCGGCGAAGAGTTGACGGTTAACACCGGCCATCGTCGTGCAGCGGGTAAATGATGATCGCTCGCGGGTCTACCGAAACCTTGTTTCTCCTACAAATGATGGGTTCGGTGGACTTCTGCACTGGCGTTCGGCGGTATCAGCGTCGCCGCGTCTTCACCGGACCATTCAGCTCGACGTGCTGAAAGAAGACACGAGTTTCTCGTCAGCGGCGACTGACCGCAAATTTCACCGTTGGCGACAACATTATCGTCCCCATCGCGATATTTAATTACCGGTGTCGACCAGACATCGGTGTGGCGGCGTCAATCTAAGGCATCTGAACCTGTTATTACTTCAAACACTCGTGGCCATAGTCCTCTAAGCTTCGGCGTGGAGTCTCCCGCATCGCTGGACCAGCACGGGTAGTCTCGACCAGACCGAAGATGTTTTCGAACATCGCTCCTCCTAAACGACATGCCACCGCCGGTGTCATCCTGTGCGTGTTGGTCAGAGCAAACGCGGGCTCCCCTTCTGATGCGTCAATTCGCTTTGATTTCGGCCTTCGTTCTGCCCCGGTTTTCAAACACGATTTCTCGCCAAGGTGCGTGATCCTGAAAGCGGCATCATGCATTCGGTAGGCATGGATTTTATGGTTGAGACTTTAGAGGCGATATCTGATAGTCCGGCTAACGACCAATGGCATCATGGCGGTGTAGGCCATAAATCCAGAATGACTATCTGTACTTGACTGTCTGATATCGTTACTCGACTAACGCAACCGAAATCTGTCGATGTTATCCCCATCTTAATAATATCGGCGTCTTAACTATTTCTTCGAAGCTAACGGCAGGGTACTGACTTCCGGCCGAACAGGCATGCGCCCGGTAGAAGACCTGTTGCTGCGGTATTGACAGGTCAGCTTTGCGGCTTTTGCTGCGGCAGCTTAAATATCTTTATTGAGCTGGAATGCGGTATGACGCGACTTGCCCTTCAATGGTCTTTGGATGAGATTTGGTGTGCTCATTCAGTATGACTTCTGAGGAAGCGGCATTATTGTTGTCTTCTCCGTGTAGAGGATTGAGTAATTTCTTCTGCCTTTCGCTGGATGACGGCCTCTCGGCTCTCCGGATAGAACCTGAATATAAGATGCGCCGATCAATACTGCATGTTGAGCTATCTACCGTAAGTTGACCAGGGCATTTGAGAATGATGGCGATGGCCGTTTGCGAGCTTCCTCATCCAAAACAGGGGGCGAAAACGGCGTTGTTACTTTTATCCTGTCAAATGCATCGCTTCGAAAATTAGAGCAAACATAACTGATTTAATATTGCGATTTCGATCTGTTGTTCATGCTGCATGCGTAATCAACATATGACTTTACGGCGGGATCGACAGGCCACGGTTGGCGACGCACTTCAGCTGCAGCGCGCTGCGGCATCGCTCGTGATTGAGCGTCCGGACTGGATTTCAATCAACCAAAATCCATCGGGACTGCCATTCCTGATCCATGACCCTTCAGATCGGCGTTCAGCGTGAACGGAATGCGCTGGCGGGCCTTTCCGACCGCCCGCGCCGATACTGCGCGCAATCCGTTCCCGCCGCAACCCGTTCCCGCCTATGGAAATCCCAAGGTGCGGCGACCTGACCCGCGCGCACGCCATGAGCGGCAGGCCAGCCCATGCGCGCGCGCGCGCCAGGAGACTGGCGTGCCTGCGACCCACCGCGAGCGGGTTCAGGTGCGGCGACCTGACCCCGCGCGCGCGTCAGGTGGGGCAGGCTTGCCCCTGCGCGCGCGCGCCTGGTGGGGCTGGCCTGCCCCAAGCGCGCGCGCCTGGCGGGGCTGGCCTGCCCCTGTGCGCGCGCGCCAGGATGGGCTGGCCTGCCCCTTGGGGCGCCTGGTGGGGCTGGCCTGCCCGTTGCGCGCTTTGGTGCCAGGAGGGGCTGGCCTGCCCTCTGTGCGCGCGCGCCTGGTTGAAGCAGGCCTGCCCTTGGCGCGCGCCAGGAGATCTGCAGCCGACCACTTGCGAGCGCGCGCGCCTGGTGGGGCGCAAAGGCAGGCCTGCCCCATGCGCGCGCGCGCCTGCTGGGCTTTCCTGCCGACCGCAGGTGTGGTGCTGCATGAAGCCAGCGCGCGTGGCACGGGACGAACGGGACCACGAAATACGCGCGCGCGCCGCGACCGCCGACCGCCGGCCAAGGCCCAAGGCCAAGGCCCAAAGGCCAAAGGCGGGCGCGCGGCGCTTGCTGCTTTGCGCGTCTTTGATATATAGGAGCCCTGCGGCTCGGAAGGGACGGGCGGCACAGGCAGCGTCCCCATGCCTGTGGTGGGACGGGGGTGGGAGGTGCTGACCCAACCCGCTTTTCGCTTTTGCCCAACTCGAAGGCAGCTCGCACCTATAGAAAAACCCATTTTACCCTTTTCCCACCAGATACCGCAAAAGTGTCTGTACCGTCACCATGAGGTGGGGCCCAGCCTCTCCTGGCAACCCCATCTCCAGCAAAGCGGGTCATCGCCCGGCGCCCTGCGCCTTGCGTGCTCCCCTGCAGGGGCTGGCCTGCGCCAAGCGCGCGAGCGCCTGCAGGGGGCTGGCCGGCGCCACGCGCGCGCGAGCGCCTGCTTGGGTTGGCCAGCGCCCGCGCCTGATGGCGCCCGCTGGGAACAGACCAGCGCCACGCGCGCGCGCGAGCGCCTGCTGGACCGACCAGCGCCACGCGCGCGCGTGCGCCTGCGCCTGCTGGGGCTGGCCAGCGCCACGCGCGCGCGTGCGCCTGCTGGGGCTGGCCTGCGCCACGCGCGCGCGAGCGCCTGCATGGGCTGGCCAGCGCCTCGCGCGCGCGAGCGCCTGCTGTGACGGGCCTTCCCTTTGCGCGCGCGTGCATCTGCGGGGCATGCCCTGCCCCATGCCAGTAGGTCCTCGCTTGCCAATGGCGCACTTCGCAGGCCCTTCCCTTGCGCGATTTCGCGCGTTGCTAGCCTCCCTGGCCCTTGGCGATTTTTTTGCCGTGCCGTTCGTGCTTTGCGTGCCCCTCGGCGCGATTTTGCGATTTCGAGCGCCGTTGACCCCTGCCCCTCCCCCCCTCGCGATGCCTTTGCTGGCGGTCGGGATGAAGGCATACGCGAAGCCGCCCCGCCCAGCGGCCTTGATATCACCGAGATTTATCGCGAAGCAAAAAGCGGCGTCGGCGCAATTTCATTAAGCTCTCAGCGGCTGACGCCCGTCTTGTGATTTTTCGTCGCGCCCGCTTCCGCGGCGCTGAGGTGGGTCGGTAT
>JAINDJ010000010.1:50000-55000 GCA_019845555.1 Aristolochia fimbriata
ATGATAAGGTTCAGTGGACTTTCATAGCGTTATATCGGCGGCGAACCGCCAGCGTCGCCCGCGATCGAACACTTCACGGACCATTCAATCGGTAGGGGCGGCGGCGGTGTGTACAAAAGGGCAGGGGCGTAGTCAGCGAGCTGATGACTTCGGCGCTTACTAGGAATTCCTCGTTGAAGACCAACAATTGCAATGATCTATCCCCATCGCGATGAAATTTTTGAAGATTACCGGGCCTGTCGGCCAAGGCTATAGACTTCGTTGAATACATCAGTGTAGCGTGCGACCCAGAACATCTAAGGGCATCACAGACCTGTTATTGCCTCAAACTTCCGTGGCCTAAGCGGCCATAGTCCCTCTAAGAAGCTGGCCGTGGAGGGTCACCTCCCACATAGCTAGTTAGCAGGCTGAGGTCTCGTTAGTTAGCGGAATTAACCAGACAAATCGCTCCACCAACTAAGAGCGGCCATGCACCACCACCCATAGAATCAAGAAAGAGCTCTCAGTCTGTCAATCCTTACTATGTCTGGACCTGGTAAGTTTCCCGTGTTGAGTCAAATTAAGCCATGAGGCTCCCTCCTGGTGGTGCCCTTCCGTCAATTCCTTTAAGTTTCAGCCTTGCGACCATACTCCCCGGAACCCAAAACTTTGATTTCTCATAAGGTGCGGCGGAGTCCTAAAAGCAACATCCGCCCGATCCCTGGTGCGGCATCGTTTATGGTTGAGACTAGGGGCGGTATCTGATCGTCTTGAGCCCCCAACTTTCGTTCTTGATTAATGAAAACATCCTTGGCAAATGCTTTTCGCGGTTGTTCGTCTTTCATAAATCAAAATTTCACCTCTGACTATGAAATACGAATGCCCCGACTGTCCCTGTTAATCATTACTCCGATCCGAAGGCCAACACAATAGGACCGAAATCCTGTGATGTTATCCCATGCTAATGTATCCAGGCGTAGGCTTGCTTTGAGCACTCTAATTTCTTCAAAGTAACAGCACGGAGGCCGCGACCCGGCCAGTTAAGGCCAGGGGCGCATCGCCCGGTAGAAGGGGCGAGTCGACCTGTACACACCTTGGGCGGACCGATCGACCAACCCAAGGTCCAACTACGAGCTTTTTAACTGCAACAACTTAAATATCGCTATTGGGCTGGAATTAGCGGCTGCTGGCACGGACTTGCCCTCAATGGATCCTCGTTAAAGGGATTTAGATTGTACTCATTCCAATTACCAGACTCTGAGAGCCGGTATTGTTATTTATTGTCACTACCTCCCGTGTCAGGATTGGGTAATTTCTTGGCGCCTGCTGCCTTCCTTGGATGTGGTAGCCGTTTCTCAGGCTCCCTCTCGGAATCGAACCCTAATTCTCCGTCACCCGTCAATACCATGGTAGGCCCCTATCCTACCATCGAAAGTTGATAGGGCAGAAATTTGAATGATCGTCGCCCGACACGAGAGCCATGCGATCCGTCGAGTTATCATGAATCATCAAAACAACGGGCAAAGCCAGCGTTGACCTTTATCTAATAAATGCATCCCTTCCAGAAGTCGGGGGTTTGGGGCGCGTATTAGCTCTAGAATTACTACGGTTATCCGGTAGCAGGTACCATCAAACAAACTATAACTGATTTAATGAGCCATTCGCGGTTTCACAGTCTGAATTTGTTCATACTTACACATGCATGGCTTAATCTTTGAGACAAGCATATGACTACTGGCAGGATCAACCAGGTAGCATCCTCTGAGACCCACGCGGCGCCTCAACAGCGCCCGATGCGAGTGCGCCTCAGCACCGGGCCAGGGGCATCGGCGGTCGAGCAAAAGTTGGGCGATCAGACTTCGTTTGCGAATCAACCAAGTCCATCGGGACTGCCGCATTCACATGGGTCCATGAACACTTTCGTGCGTCCGGCGTTCGAGCACACCGGCGTGAGACTAAGCGGGGGGGAAAAAATAGCGGACGCCCGATTGCGCCCGCCCGTACCCCCGCGACCACGGGTCGGCGGCGGGTTTCAAAGGGACTATACATCAAGGCGAGCTGCCCCTTTCGGGAAAAAAAACACACAAGCACCAGGGGAATGCCAGCGACCCAACAAGGCCGCGGGAGGTCCGTGCAGTGAAGGGAAGGCGGCGCGACGAGGCGGCGGCTCATCTGACCCGGAAGCACCACTCGCGCATGTCCAGCGTGCACCACTCGCGCGCGCCCGCGATCCGCCACGCCCGATGCCCGGCCCGTGCATGGCGAGCCAACAAAGGCGCCATAGGCGCCGCACAGGCAAATCAAGATCGGGAGAGGGGGCACCGAACGGTCCCGCAGAGGCGTGAAAGATCAAAAAAAACTCTCGAGTTGGGCAAAAGGGTCGCGCGGGCCGCTTGGGCCTTTCCCTGCGCGCGAGAAGAGCTGAAGGCCATCGCCCAACGGAAGCGAGGGGCAAATGGCCTTTGCACTGCTCACACGTTGAGGGGCAAGCCATTGCACAGAGCGCGCGGGGGCAACAAGCCCTACCTAGGGCGCGCAGGGGGGCGACAGGCCTTTCCTGAGCACGCAGGGGGCCAACAGGCCCAGGCTTACCCGCCCGCGTCTGCGGCTCGCAACGCGCCTACCGCGCCCGCCACAATCCGTTCCCACCTATTTAAAATCCCAAAAATATCCCTCAGCCACGCAGAACCGCAAAAGTGTCTGTACCGTCACCACGAGTGGGGCCCACCGCGAGCAGGCGCTTAGGGCGCCTGGCTGACCCCCCCGCGCGCCAGGAGGGGCAGGCCAGACAAGCGCGCGCGCGCCTGGGTGGCTGCCCAGCCCCTAGCGCGCGCGCGCGCCGGTGGGGCAGGCCTGCCCCATGCGCGCGCGCTGGGGGGCTGGCCTGCCCCCCGCGCGCGCGCGCCTGGAGTGGCTGGCCTGCCCCCTGCGCGCGCACGCCAAGAGCGGCAGGCCAGCCCCATGCGCGCGCGCGCCAGGAGGGGCTGGCCTGCCCCAAGCGCGACGCGCCTGGTGGGGCTGGCCAGCCCCATGCGCGCGCGCGCGCGCCTGGTGGGGATGGCCTGCCCCTTGCGCGCAATCCGTTCCCGCCGCAACCCGTTCCCGCCTATGGAAATCCCAAAATATCCCTCAGCCACGCGGTACCCAAAAAGTGTCTGTACCGTCACCACGAGGTGGGGCCCACCGCGAGCGGGTTGAAGGTGCGGCGACCTGACCCCCGCGCGCACGCCATGAGCGGCAGGCCAGCCCCATGCGCGCGCGCGCCAGGAGGGGCTGGCGTGCCCCAAGCGCGACGCGCCTGGTGGGGCTTGCCAGCCCCATGCGCGCGCGCGCGCGCGCCTGCCTGGCCTGGCTGGCCTGCCCCTTGCGCGCAATCCGTTCCCGCCTGTGGGAAATCCCAAAAATATCCCTCAGGCACGCGGTACCGCAAAAGTGTCTGTACCGTCACCACGTGGTGGGGCCCACCGCGAGCGGGTTCAAGGTGCGGCGACCTGACCCCCCCGCGCGCGTCTGGTGGAACGGGCTTGCCCCCCGCGCGCGCGCGCGCCTGGTGGGGCTGGCCTGCCCCAAGCGCGCGCGCGCCTGGCGGGGCTGGCCTGCCCCTTGTGCGCGCGCGCCAGGATGGGCTGGCCTGCCCCTTGGGCGCGCCTGGTGGGGCTGGCCTGCCCGTTGCGCGCGTGCCAGGAGGGGCTGGCCTGCCCTCTGTGCGCGCGCGCCTGGTTGGGCAGGCCTGCCCTTGGCGCGCGCGCCAGGAGATCTGCAGCCGACCACTTGCGCGCGCGCGCGCCTGGTGGGGCTGGCCAGGCCCTTGCGCGCGCGCGCCTGGTGGGGCGGGCTTGCCCCTTGCGCGCTCACGCCTGCAATGGCTGGCCTGCCCTTGCGAGCGCGCCAGCAGGGGCTGGGCTGCCCCATGCGCGCTGGCGCCTGCAAAGGCAGGCCTGCCCCATGCGCGCGCGCGCCTGCTGGGCTTTCCTGCCGACCGCAGGTGAGTGCTGCATGAAGCCAGCGCACGTGGCACGGGACGAACGGGACCACGAAATACGCGCGCGCGCCGCGACCGCCGGCCGCCGGCCAAGGCCCAAGGCCCAAGGCCAAGGCGGGCGCGGGTGCGGCGCGCGCGCGCGCGTCTTTGATATATAGGAGCCCTGCGGCTCGGAAGGGACGGGCGGCACAGGCAGCGTCCCCATGCCTGTGGTGGGGACGGGGGTGGGAGGTGCTGACCCAACCCGCTTTTCGCTTTTGCCCAACTCGAAAGGCAGCTCGCACCTATAGAAAAACCCATTTTTACCCTTTTCCCACCAGATACCGCAAAAGTGTCTGTACCGTCACCATGAGGTGGGGCCCAGCCTCTCCTGGCAACCCCATCTCCAGCAAGCAGGTCATCGCCCGGCGCCCTGCGCCTTGCGTGCTCCCCTGCAGGGGCTGGCCTGCGCCAAGCGCGCGAGCGCCTGCAGGGGGGCTGGCCGGCGCCGCGCGCGCGAGCGCCTGCTGGGTTGGCCAGCGCCGCGCGCGCCTGAGCGCCCGCTGGAACAGACCAGCGCCACGCGCGCGCGAGCGCCTGCTGGGACCGACCAGCGCCACGCGCGCGCGTGCGCCTGCGCCTGCTGGGGCTGGCCAGCGCCACGCGCGCGCGATGCGCCTGCTGGGGCTGGCCTGCGCCACGCGCGCGCGAGCGCCTGCTGCATGCATGGCTGGCCAGCGCCTCGCGCGCGCGAGCGCCTGCTGTGACGGACCTTCCCTTTGCGCGCGCGTGCATCTGCGGGGCATGCCCTGCCCCATGCCAGTGGGTCCTCGCTTGCCAATGGCGCGCCGCAGGCCCTTCCCGCTTGGCGATTTCGTGGCGTTGCTGCACAACCTCCCTGGCCCTTGGCGATTTTTTTTTGCCGTGCCGTTCGTTGCTTTGCGTGCCCCTCGGTAGCGATTTTTCGCGATTCGGCGCCGTTGACCCCTGCCCCTCCCCTCGCGATGCCTTTGCTGGCGGTCGGGATGAAGGCATCTGTGAAGCCGCCCCCCCCCAGCGG
>JAINDJ010000010.1:60000-65000 GCA_019845555.1 Aristolochia fimbriata
GCGGGGCATCGTGTGCAGCTTCGTTAAGCTTGGGTGGCGCTTCGTTTCGTGGAATCGACAATGATCCTTCCGCAGGTTCACCTACGGAAACCTTATTTACGACTTCTCCTTCCTCTAAATGATAAGGTTCAGTGGACTTTCATAGCGTTATCGGCGGCGAACCGCCAGCGTCGCCCGCGATCGAACACTTCACGGACCATTCAATCGGTAGGGGCGGCGGCGGTGTGTACAAAGGGCAGGGGCGTAGTCAGCGAGCTGATGACTTCGGCGCTTACTAGGAATTCCTCGTTGAAGACCAACAATTGCAATGATCTATCCCCATCGCGATGAAATTTTGAAGATTACCGGGCCTGTCGGCCAAGGCTATAGACTTCGTTGAATACATCAGTGTGTAGCGGCGTGCGACCCAGAACATCTAAGGGCATCACAGACCTGTTATTGCCTCAAACTTCCGTGGCCTAAGCGGCCATAGTCCCTCTAAGAAGCTGGCCGTGGAGGGTCACCTCCCACATAGCTAGTTAGCAGGCTGAGGTCTCGTTAGTTAGCGGAATTAACCAGACAAATCGCTCCACCAACTAAGAACGGCCATGCACCACCACCCATAGAATCAAGAAAGAGCTCTCAGTCTGTCAATCCTTACTATGTCTGGACCTGGTAAGTTTCCCGTGTTGAGTCAAATTAAGCCCGCGAGGCTCCCTCCTGGTGGTGCCCTTCCGTCAATTCCTTTAAGTTTCAGCCTTGCGACCATACTCCCCGGAACCCAAAACTTTGATTTCTCATAAGGTGCGGCGGAGTCCTAAAAGCAACATCCGCCCGATCCCTGGTGCGGCATCGTTTATGGTTGAGACTAGGGCGGTATCTGATCGTCTTGAGCCCCCAACTTTCGTTCTTGATTAATGAAAACATCCTTGGCAAATGCTTTTCGCGGTTGTTCGTCTTTCATAAATCAAAAATTTCACCTCGACTATGAAATCTGAATGCCCCCGACTGTCCCTGTTAATCATTACTCCGATCCGAAGGCCAACACAATAGGACCGAAATCCTGTGATGTTATCCCATGCTAATGTATCCAGGCGTAGGCTTGCTTTGAGCACTCTAATTTCTTCAAAGTAACAGCACGGAGCCGCGACCCGGCCAGTTAAGGCCAGGGGCGCATCGCCCGGTAGAAGGGGCGAGTCGACCTGTGCACACACCTTGGCGGACCGATCGACCAACCCAAGGTCCAACTTCGAGCTTTTTAAGCTGCAACAACTTAAATATCGCTATTGGGGCTGGAATTACCGCGGCTGCTGGCACGGACTTGCCCTCAATGGATCCTCGTTAAAGGGATTTAGATTGTACTCATTCCAATTACCAGACTCTGAGAGCCGGTATTGTTATTTATTGTCACTACCTCCCGTGTCAGGATTGGGTAATTTTTGGCGCCTGCTGCCTTCCTTGGATGTGGTAGCCGTTTCTCAGGCTCCCTCTCGAATCGAACCCTAATTCTCCGTCACCCGTCAATACCATGGTAGGCCCCTATCCTACCACCGAAAGTTGATAGGGCAGAAATTTGAATGATCGTCGCCCGACACGAGAGCCATGCGATCCGTCGAGTTATCATGAATCATCAAAACAACGGGCAAAGCCAGCGTTGACCTTTATCTAATAAATGCATCCCTTCCAGAAGTCGGGGTTTTGGGGCGCGTATTAGCTCTAGAATTACTACGGTTATCCGGTAGCAGGTACCATCAAACAAACTATAACTGATTTAATGAGCCATTCGCGGTTTCACAGTCTGAATTTGTTCATACTTACACATGCATGGCTTAATCTTTGAGACAAGCATATGACTACTGGCAGGATCAACCAGGTAGCATCATCCTCGAGAGACCGCGGCGCCTCAAACAGCGCCCGATGCGAGTGCGCCTCAGCACCGGGCCAGGGGCATCGACGGTCGAGCAAAAGTTGAGGCGATCAGACTTCGTTTGCGAATCAACCAAGTCCATCGGGACTGCCGCATTCACATGGGTCCATGAACACTTTCGTGCGTCCGGCGTTCGAGCACACCGGCGTGAGACTAAGCGGGGGAGGAAAAAAAATAGCGGACGCCCGATTGCGCCCGCCCGTACCCGCCGCGACCACGGGTCGGCGGACGGGTTTCAAAGGGACTATACATCAAGGCGAGCCCCCTTTCGGGGAAAAAAACACACAAGCACCAGGGGAATGCCAGCGACCCAACAAGGCCGCGGGAGGTCCGTGCAGTGAAGGGAAGGCGGCGCGACGAGGCGGCGGCTCATCTGACCGGAAGCACCACTCGCGCATGTCCAGCGTGCACCACTCGCCGCGCGCCCGCGATCCCACGCCGATGCCCGGCCCGTGCATGGCGAGCCAACAAAGGCGCCATAGGCGCCCACAGGGCAAATCAAGATCGGGAGAGGGGGCACCGAACGGTCCCGCAGAGAGGCGTGAAAGATCAAAAAAACTCGAGTTGGGCAAAAGGGTCGCGCGGACCCTTGGGCCTTTCCCTGCGCGCGAGAAGAGCTGAAGGCCATCGCCCAACGGAAGCGAGGGGCAAATGGCCTTTGCACTGCTCACACGTTGAGGGGCAAGCCATTGCACAGAGCGCGCGGGGGCAACAAGCCCTACCTAGGCGCGCAGAGGGGCGACAGGCCTTTCCTGAGCACGCGGGGGGCCAACAGGCCCAGGCTTACCCGCCCGCGTCTGCGGCTCGCAACGCGCCTACCGCGCCCGCCACAATCCGTTCCCACCTATTTAAAATCCCAAAAATATCCCTCAGCCACGCAGAACCGCAAAAAGTGTCTGTACCGTCACCACGAGTGGGGCCCACCGCGAGCAGGCGCTTAGGGGCGCCTGGCTGACCCCCCCCGCGCGCCAGGAGGGGGGGCAGGCCAGACAAGCGCGCGCGCGCCTGGGTGGCTGCCCAGCCCCTAGCGCGCGCGCGCGCCGGTGGGGCGGGCCTGCCCCATGCATGCGCGCGCGCTGGGAGGGGCTGGCCTGCCCCACGCGCGCGCGCGCCTGGAGTGGCTGGCCTGCCCCCTGCGCGCGCACGCCAAGAGCGGCAGGCCAGCCCCATGCGCGCGCGCGCCAGGAGGGGCTGGCCTGCCCCAAGCGCGACGCGCCTGGTGGGGCTGGCCAGCCCCATGCGCGCGCGCGCGCGCCTGGTGGGGATGGCCTGCCCCTTGCGCGCAATCCGTTCCCGCCGCAACCCGTTCCCGCCTATGGAAATCCCAAAAATATCCCTCAGCCACGCGGTACCGCAAAAGTGTCTGTACCGTCACCACGAGGTGGGGCCCACCGCGGGGGTTCAAGGTGCGGCGACCTGACCCCCCCGCGCGCACGCCATGAGCGGCAGGCCAGCCCCATGCGCGCGCGCGCGCGCCAGGAGGGCTGGCGTGCCCCAAGCGCGACGCGCCTGGTGGGGCTTGCCAGCCCCATGCGCGCGCGCGCGCGCCGCTGGCCTGCCTGGGCTGGCCTGCCCCTTGCGCGCAATCCGTTCCCGCCTGTGGGAAATCCCAAAAATATCCCTCAGGGCACGCGGTACCGCAAAAGTGTCTGTACCGTCACCACGTGGTGGGGCCCACCGCGAGCGGGTTCAGGTGCGGCGACCTGACCCCCCCGCGCGCGTCTGGTGGGGCAGGCTTGCCCCCTGCGCGCGCGCGCCTGGTGGGGCTGGCCTGCCCCAAGCGCGCGCGCGCCTGGCGGGGCTGGCCTGCCCCTTGTGCGCGCGCGCCAGGATGGGCTGGCCTGCCCCTTGGGCGCGCCTGGTGGGGCTGGCCTGCCCGTTGCGCGCGCGTGCCAGGAGGGGCTGGCCTGCCCTCTGTGCGCGCGCGCCTGGTTGGGCAGGCCTGCCCTTGGCGCGCGCGCCAGGAGATGCAGAGCCGGCCACTTGCGAGCGCGCGCGCCTGGTGGGGCTGGCCAGGCCCTTGCGCGCGCGCGCCTGGTGGGGCGGGCTTGCCCCTTGCGCGCTCACGCCTGCAATGGCTGGCCTGCCCTTGCGAGCGCGCCAGCAGGGGCTGGGCTGCCCCATGCGCGCTGGCGCCTGCAAAGGCAGGCCTGCCCCATGCGCGCGCGCGCCTGCTGGGCTTTCCTGCCGACCGCAGGTGAGTGCTGCATGAAGCCAGCGCACGTGGCACGGGACGAACGGGACCACGAAATACGCGCGCGCGCGCCCGCCGCCCGCCGACCCCGGCCAAGGCCCAAGGCCCAAGGCCAAAGGCGGGCGCGGGTGCGCGGCTTGCGCGCGTCTTTGATATATAGGAGCCCCTGCGGCTCGGAAGGGACGGGCGGCACAGGCAGCGTCCCCCCATGCCTGTGGTGGGACGGGGGGGTGGGAGGTGCTGACCCAACCCGCTTTTCGCTTTTGCCCAACTCGAAAGGCAGCTCGCACCTATAGAAAAACCCATTTTTACCCTTTTCCCACCAGATACCGCAAAAGTGTCTGTACCGTCACCATGAGGTGGGGCCCAGCCTCTCCTGGCAACCCCATCTCCAGCAAGCAGGTCATCGCCCGGCGCCCTGCGCCTTGCGTGCTCCCCTGCAGGGGCTGGCCTGCGCCAAGCGCGCGAGCGCCTGCAGGGGCTGGCCGGCGCCACGCGCGCGCGCGAGCGCCTGCTTGGGGTTGGCCAGCGCCGCGCGCCTGAGCGCCCGCTGGAACAGACCAGCGCCACGCGCGCGCGAGCGCCTGCTGCTGGGACCGACCAGCGCCACGCGCGCGCGTGCGCCTGCGCCTGCTGGGGCTGGCCAGCGCCACGCGCGCGCGATGCGCCTGCTGGGGCTGGCCTGCGCCGCGCGCGCGCGCGAGCGCCTGCATGGGCTGGCCAGCGCCTCGCGCGCGCGAGCGCCTGCTGTGACAGGCCTTCCCTTTGCGCGCGCGTGCATCTGCGGGGCATGCCCTGCCCCATGCCAGTAGGTCCTCGCTTGCCAATGGCGCACTTCGCAGGCCCTTCCCTTGCGCGATTTCGCGCGTTGCTGGCCTCCCTGGCCCTTGGCGATTTTTT
>JAINDJ010000010.1:70000-80000 GCA_019845555.1 Aristolochia fimbriata
ATCGCGCCCGAGTGGTTGTTCGTGTGTTAGCGTCCCGGACCGTCGCGGGCGCTGGCGCTGAAACCCGTCGGCGCCCGGTCGCTGAGCGAGGCGAGGGGATTCGACGGGCGTTTCGCACCGGGCGCCCGTCGCCCAGCGGGGCATCGTGTGCAGCTTCGTTAAGCTTGGGTGGCGCTTCGTTTCGTGGAATCGACAATGATCCTTCCGCAGGTTCACCTACGGAAACCTTTATTCGACTTCTCCTTCCTCTAAATGATAAGGTTCAGTGGACTTTCATAGCGTTATCGGCGAACCGCCAACGTCGCCCAGCGATCGAACACTTCACCGGACCATTCAATCGGTAGGGGCGGCGGGCGGTGTGTACAAAGGGCAGGGGCGTAGTCGCGAGCTGATGACTTCGCTTACTAGGAATTCCTCGTTGAAGACCAACAATTGCAATGATCTATCCCCATCGCGATGAAATTTTGAAGATTACCGGGCCTGTCGGCCAAGGCTATAGACTTCGTTGAATACATCAGTGTGTAGCGTCGCGACCCAGAACATCTAAGGGCATCACAGACCTGTTATTGCCTCAAACTTCCGTGGCCTAAGCGGCCATAGTCCCTCTAAGAAGCTGGCCGTGGAGGGTCACCTCCACATAGCTAGTTAGCAGGCTGAGGTCTCGTTAGTTAACGGAATTAACCAGACAAATCGCTCCACCAACTAAGAAGCGGCCATGCACCACCACCCATAGAATCAAGAAAGAGCTCTCAGTCTGTCAATCCTTACTATGTCTGCGGACCTGGTAAGTTTCCCGTGTTGAGTCAAATTAAGCGCAGGCTCTCCCTCCTGGTGGTGCCCTTCCGTCAATTCCTTTAAGTTTCAGCCTTGCGACCATACTCCCCGGAACCCAAAAACTTTGATTTCTCATAAGGTGCGGTGAGTCCTAAAAGCAACATCCGCCCGATCCCTGGTCGGCATCGTTTATGGTTGAGACTAGGGCGGTATCTGATCGTCTTGAGCCCCCAACTTTCGTTCTTGATTAATGAAAACATCCTTGGCAAATGCTTTTTCGCAGTTGTTCGTCTTTCATAAATCCAAGAATTTCACCCTCGACTATGAAATACGAATGCCCCGACTGTCCCTGTTAATCATTACTCCGATCCGAAGGCCAACACAATAGGACCGAAATCCTGTGATGTTATCCCATGCTAATGTATCCAGGCGTAGGCTTGCTTTGAGCACTCTAATTTCTTCAAAGTAACAGCACGGAGGCACGACCCGGCCAGTTAAGGCCAGGGCGCATCGCCCGGTAGAAGGGGCGAGTCGACCTGTGCACACCGCTTGAGGCGGACCCGATCGACCAACCCAAGGTCCAACTTCGAGCTTTTTAACTGCAACAACTTAAATATACGCTATTGGAGCTGGAATTACGCGGCTGCTGGCACCGGACTTGCCCTCAATGGATCCTCGTTAAAGGGATTTAGATTGTACTCATTCCAATTACCAGACTCGAGAGCCCGGTATTGTTATTTATTGTCACTACCTCCCGTGTCGGGGATTGGGTAATTTGGCGCCTGCTGCCTTCCTTGGATGTGGTAGCCGTTTCTCAGGCTCCCTCTCCGGAATCGAACCCTAATTCTCCGTCACCCGTCAATACCATGGTAGGCCCCTATCCTACCATCGAAAGTTGATAGGGCAGAAATTTGAATGATGCGTCGCCGGCACGAGAGCCATGCGATCCGTCGAGTTATCATGAATCATCAAAACAACGGGCAAAGCCCGCGTTGACCTTTTATCTAATAAATGCATCCCTTCCAGAAGTCGGGGTTTGGGGCACGTATTAGCTCTAGAATTACTACGGTTATCCGAGTAGCAGGTACCATCAAACAAACTATAACTGATTTAATGAGCCATTCGCAGTTTCACAGTCTGAATTTGTTCATACTTACACATGCATGGCTTAATCTTTGAGACAAGCATATGACTACTGGCAGGATCAACCAGGTAGCATCCTCTGAGAGACCGCGACGCCTCAACAGCGCCCGATCGCGAGTCGCGCCTCAGCACGGGCCGGGGGCATCGACGGTCGAGCAAAAGTTAGGCGATCAGACTTCGTTTGCGAATCCAACCAAGTCCATCGGGACTGCCGCATTCACATGGGTCCATGAACACTTTCGTGCGTCCGGCGTTCGAGCACACCCGGCGTGAGACTAAGCGGGAGGGGAAAGTAAACGCGGGACGCCCGATTGCGCCCCGCCCGTACCCGCACGACACGGGTCCGGCGACGGGTTTCAAAGGGACTATACATCAAGGCGAGCTGCCCCTTTCGGGGAAAAAACACACAAGCACCAGGGGAATGCCAGCGACCCAACAAGGCCGCGGGAGGTCCGTGCAGTGAAGGGAAGACGGCGCGACGAGACGATGGCTCATACGGCCGGAAGCACCACTCGCGCATGTCCAACGTTGTAACGGGGCTGGAGAATGCCTAGAACTGTAGCTAAGCCTCCCGGCCACGCCAGGCACGAACTAAGTCTCGTCTAGTACGTTAAGCCTTCCTCAACACCTTCCCAAGATACTCAAACGGATTACAAACCTCAGGAGGGGTGTACTTCCACACCAGCACGAGAGAATGAGAGGGAGAACACCAGAGGGATGAGAGAACTCTCCTTTAGCTTTCTATGAAATTTACAAAACCAAAACTAAGTACAAATGGGAGGTTTGTGCCCTTTTTATACCCTAAGGCTACCCCCTATGTACATGTATTGTAATTAATACAATAAATACATTAAATACACTCTATCCCCTTGATCATGAACCTGGAAGAGCCCCTTGAGTTTTGGAGGTCGAGTCCCAAACCGGGTTCCCACCTGAACAGGTTTGCCAGCCGCCATGACCAGATCTGATTAATGCAGGCTGGTGGCTTGCAAGACGGCTGCCGGCGCTTGCGGCGGCGCGGCGGCTGGCGCTATGCGCTTCATCATTAATGCGACCTGCGCACTCCAGCTTCCCATGGCGCCTCTGGCGCCCAGCGCCCTCGCCGCCCGTTGCCCGCGCCTTGTTATCGCCAGCCAGCGTCGCCTGGCGGGGTTGCGCCCCGCAACCCCAAGTTCCTGCCGCATCGCGGCTTTCAGCGCGTTTTGAACAGCCGTCTCCGGCGTCTCTTCAGCCTTCAGCCTCTTCCGCATTGCCGCTGTGCCTTGTCTTGGGAGCTCTTGAGCCCGAGCGCCCGGAGCCCCCCCTTTTGGTCTTCATTGCAGCAGTGGGTCCTTGACCCCAGTGTGATCAGCCCCCGTCTTCCCTCTTCATTTTTGGCCCTGGCATTTGGCTTGGTGTGGCCATGTGGCCGGATTGTTGGCGTTGGCGCGGCCAAGACACACCCGATAAATTGGCGCGCTCGTGGCCCGATAAGATCTTGGCTGCCGGGCCATACTCCCGGACCACATGGCCTGCTATTATGGCATGCGTAGCATGGGACTCATTCTGCACTGGCGTGTGGCGTGAAGCCCCTGCGTGCTTGTGGGCAATGTCTTGCCCGTGCTTTGCCGCGCTTACCGATGCTTGCACAACCATCCTCCTCGGGTTTGGTTCTTCGACAAAGGGTATCTCCCCTTGTCCCGGCCCATCCTCGCTAGCACCGGTGGGTCCGATTGTCCCCCTTCCTCTAAGCTAGGGCTCACTGTACCCACATGCCTTTAACTTCGGCATGCATGCCTGCAACCCCCTTGCAAGCAACTATGCTGTACACACATAGATTTAACCTACGATATGCGTCCATACCATTGGTTTTACATAACAAAAAGAAGTGCCCCTTACATTCTCCCACACCCATTGTGTCAACGCCCTCGTTGACATATACAATGAAAAAGAAGTAAGTACACCTCACGGGCTACAACTATCCCCACTCACTTGACAAGTATAATTGCCCCCATGAATTGATAGTCTTCGTAGCCATGCTGGCCCTCTGCCAGCATATGGTCGCTTAGGTGTGCCCTCACACCTAGAGACCAGCACATCGATATGCTCCACCAATGTGCTACCATCATTGGGTTTCTCATTGACGCTCCTCCTGCTCAATGCATCCGCCACAATGTTGGTTCGGCCCGGCTTGTACTCCATGCTGAAATCAAACTCAGCCAAGAAGTCTTGCCAACGAGCCTGTTTTGGAGAAAGCTTCTTTTGAGTTAGAAAGTAAGAAGATGCTACATTATCAGTCTTGACCACAAAATTGGCCCCAACAAGTAATGTCTCCCGTCCTTAGGCAGTGCACCACCGCGGTCATCTCCCTCTCTTGGACAGTGTATCTTCTCTCCGTCTCGTTAAGCTTTCTGCTTTCGAAGGCCACGGGGTGACCCTCTTGCTCTAGGACTCCTCCTATTGCAAAGTCAGATGCATCCGTATGCACCTCAAATGGCTTACTGAAGTCTGCTAAACATAGCACTGGTTCTTGCATAATGGCTGCCTTCAGCCGATCAAACGCTGCTTGGCATGCCTCCGACCATACCCATGGAGCTTTCTTCTTGAGAAGCTCGGTAAGAGGACTAGCTATTGCTGAGAAAGAACATATGAACCTCCTATAATAGTTAGCCAAACCAAGAAAACTCCTCAATTCACTTACCCCGGTAGGCTCGGGCCAATCGGCTATGCTCTCCACCTTTTTGCCATCCATCCATATGCGTCCACTTCCTATCCAATGCCCCAAGAAAGATACTTCACTTAGAGCGAATGAACACTTCTCCTTCTTTACAAAGAGTGAGTGCTCCCTCAATGTTCCAAACACATGAGCTAAGTGACGTACATGGTCTTCCATTGTTTTGCTATAGATTACAATATCATCCAAGTAGACTACCACAAACTTATCCAAATAAGGCCCCAACACCTTATTCATTAGAGTACAAAAGGTGGCTGGTGCGTTAGTTAAACCGAATGGCATAACTAAGAACTCAAACGCCCCATACCTTGTTACACATGTGGTCTTCCCCTCGTCGCCCTCTGCGATCCGGACTTGGTAATATCCCGACCTCAAATCCAACTTGGTGAACACCGTTGCCTCCCTCAATTGATCAAACAAATCTGAAATCAGGGGAATAGGGTAACGGTTCTTGATTGTCACCTTGTTGAGAGCTCGGTAGTCTATGCACAAACGCATGGATCCATCTTTCTTCTTTTGGAATAGGACTGGAGCCCCATATGGTGCCTTAGAAGGACGAGCGAACCCTGCTTCCAAGAGTTCATCTAGCTGCCTCCCAAACTCCTCCAACTCCTTAGGTGCCATACGGTATGGTGCTTTTGCTGGTGGCTTGGAACCTGGTTCCAACTCAATAGCATGATCCACCTCTCTCCTAGGTGGTAGCGCTTTGGTAATTCTGCAGGAAACACATCTACATACCTTTGTAGAACTTCAGCAATCCGGGGTGGAATGTGTCTCATTCCTCCCTCCTCATCATCATGACCCCTCACCAGCGTAGCTATGTAAGTGTCATGGCCGTGTTGAAGACCCCTCTTCAACTGCATAGCTGAGAGCATCGAACTCCCAGCACTTGTCGACTGAACCTCCTTCACGTGACATGGCCCTCCTTCATCAAGGATACAAAGCAACCCCAAATAGGGCAGTACAAACCCTTTGCACAAACACAAGAAGTCCATTCCAAGAATGAAGTCAAAATCATCCATATTGACTACGGAGAAGCTCAATTTACCTTCCCACTCCCCCACGACGATTGGTACATCACGAGCAACTCCACTAATCGCCCTTGCTTCAGAATTGACCGACTTGACAATGCTTCCATCGTCCACCCATGTCAGCCCCAATCTGATAGCCTCCCTAGTAGAGAGAAAGTTGTGTGTTGCACCTGAATCAATCATGGCCTTGGCCTCCTTGCCTCGGACTGTGAGTTTGATGTAAAAGAGCTCCCTCCTTGACCTCCTTGTGCTGCCCTCAGTTGCCTTGTAAGGCCGCCACCATCTTCAGCGAGCCTATCCTTGCATTGTCACTAGATCCCTCGCTCTTGTCCTCCATCATTGAGTTTAAGAGCTTCTTCCTTGGACAATCCTTCAAGAAGTGGTCACCATCACAAAGAAAGCATTTAGGCTTACCGTCTCCCTTCTTCTTCTTATCGTCCGTCCTCTCTAACTTGCTGTCCTTCTTCTCCCATGGCTTCTTGCCCTTGCTGGTCTTGCTGCCCTTAGAGTTGGATGTTGAGACTTCAGTCTTCTTCTCAAACTCAGTCAGCTTCTCAGCCGTGGAGAGGGCCTCAGCCAATGTCTTGACATCCCTCCTCCTTAGCTCTTGTTCAGCCCAAGGCTTGAGTCCATCAAGAAAGGCAAACATCCGATCTTCATCGGTCATGTTAGAGATACTTAGCATAAGAGAAGTAAAACGAGAAACGTACTCCTTTATCTTTCCTGACTGTTTCAAGGCCCTCAACTCTTTGCGAGCCTCAAACTCAGCATTCTCGGAAAGAATTGCCTCTTCAATTCTGCCTTGAAGTCGATCCAAGACAAAATTGGGTTGGTGCTAGCCTCTCCATCTCCGGTCCGCCGTCTCCACCACAAGATGGCATCATCCACAAGGAACATAGAGGCACCCATGATCATATGTTCATCTCCATGAACGTTGCTGACCAGTAGGTATTGCTCTACCTGCCAAAGGAAGTTATCAATTACCTTTGGATCCCTTGTGCCATCATAGACCTTTAGGCCCGGCACCTTGATTTTGTCACTAGAGGATGGCTGGGAAGTGGTTGGTGTGGACTCCTCCACAGCGGCTTGGCTCTGCCTCTGCTAGAGCCCTTTCCTCACGTTCCACCACTCCCGGTGGGCTGAGGTTGTGCCCCACCTCCTGCCATGTACTTTTTCCCAAAGACTTACCCGTGCGCCTAACGCTACAATTTCCCCAATGAGGGTCTCTTGGACGTCCTGGATCTCCTCCTTGATCCCACGCACGCTGGCTGAGAGTTCCTCCTTCCAAGTGACAAGAGTTTGGTTAATTTCATTAAGCATCGAAAGAGAGACATTACCCGAGTGTTCTCCTTGCTCATTCATGCTCGTCTCCTCTCCCTTCATGCCTAAACGTTTGATCGCTCTGATACCAGTTGTAACGGGGCTGGAGAATGCCTAGAACTGTAGCTAAGCCTCCCGGCCACGCCAGGCACGAACTAAGTCTCGTCTAGTACGTTAAGCCTTCCTCAACACCTTCCCAAGATACTCAAACGGATTACAAACCTCAGGAGGGGTGTACTACCACACCAGCATGAGAGAATGAGAGGGAGAACACCAGAGGGATGAGAGAACTCTCCTTTAGCCTTCTATGAAATTTACAAAACCAAACTAAGTACAAATGGGAGGGACGTACCCCTTTTATACCCTAAGGCTACCCCCCCTATGTACATGTATTGTAATTAATACAATAAATACATTAAATACACTCTATCCCCTTTATCATGCACCTGGAAGAGCCCCTTGAGATTTGGAGGTCGAGTCCCAAACCGGGTTCCCACCTGAACAGGTTTGCCAGCCGCCATGACCAGATACGATTAATGCAGCGGCAAGGCTATCAAGACTGGCTGCGGCAGCGCTTGCGGCGGCGGCATAAGGCCATCATCATCATTGTCGCGACCTGCCGCTCACTCAGCATAGCTGGCGCCACCTGGCGCCCAGCGCCTCGCCCGTTACCCGCGCCTCATCCAGCAGCGCCTCGTCCTGGCGTTCGCCCTGACCAGTTCACCGCATAACCCCAAGTTCTGCCGTTATCTTGGCGGCGGCGTCCTGGCGTCTTCCATTACCTCAGCCGCCTCGGCGTCCCGCCTGTAGCTACCCCGGTCTTCAGCCCCGGATCCTCGCCCCCAGCGGTGATGCCGAGCGCAGGTAAGATCCCTTTTGATCTTCAATTGCGCGCACTGGCGCCCGGTAATGGCAGCCCGATCGCCCTTTGGGATCTTCAGCCCCCTTTGGATATTGGCCCCGTACCTGATGGCCAGTGAGCCGGCATGGTGGCGTAGATTGCCTGGATTCGCGGCGCGCCTGCTTTACCACACCAGATAACCGCTGGCGGCAGTGGCCCGATCAGGATCTTGGCGTGACCGTATCATACTCGGACCACATGGCCTGCTAGCCCCTTAGCATGCGCCCAGCGGACTCATTCTGCACTTGCGCCCAGCGTAAGCCCTGCATGCTTGTGGGCAATGTCTTGCCCGTTTTGCACGCGCACCTGTGCTTGCACAACCATCCTCCTCCTCGAGTTTGGTTCTTCGACAAAGGGTATCTCCCCTTGTCCCGGCGCCCATCCTCGCTAGCACCGGGTGGTCCGGTGTCCCCTTCCTCGCTAGGCTCACCGTACCCACATGCCTTTAACTTCGGCATGCATGCCTGCAACCCCTTGCAAGCAACTATGTTGTACACACATAGATTTAACCTACGATATCGTCCATACCATTGGTTTTACATAACAAAAAGAAGTGCCCCTTACAAGCGTGCACCACCACGCGCGACGCGCCTTGTCCGCCGACGCCGATGCCCCGCCCGTGCATGGCGAAGCCAACAAAAAGCCGCCATAGCGCCCGCCTGAACAGCAAGTCAAGATCGGGAGAGGGGCACCGAACGGTCCCAGAGAGAGCGTGAAAGATCAAAAAACTCGAGTTGGGCAAAAGGGTCGCTGAGGCCACATGGGCCTTTCCCCCGCTGAGAGAAGAGCTGAAGGCCATCGCCCAACGGCAGCGAGGGGCAAATGGCCTTTTGCACTGCTCACACGTTGAGGGGCAAGCCATTGCACTGAGAGCGCTGAGGGGGGCAACAAGCCCTTCCTCGGCGCCTTGAGGGGCGACATGTGCCTTTCCCTGAAGCACGGAGGGGCCAACAGGCCCAGGCTTACCCGCCGCGTCTGCCTGCTCGCGCATCGCCAGCGCCTACCGGGCCCGCCACAATCCGTTCCCACCTATTTAAAATCCCAAAAATATCCCTCAGCCACGCAGAAACCCCATAAAAGTAAGTGACCGTCACCACGCAGTGGGGCCCACCATGAAAGCAGGCACTAAGGAGCCGCCTAGCTGACCCCCCCGCCAGGGAGGGGCAGGCCAGACCCAGCCATGACAAGCGCCAGGAGTGGCTGCCCAGCCCCCCTGGCTTGTGGCCTGGTTGGGCGGTGCTGCTGCCAGCAGGGAGGGGCAGGCCTGCCCCATGCGCGTCTTGGCGCTGGGGGCTGGCCAGCCCCACAGCGTCTTGGCGCCTGGAGTGGCTGGCCTGCCCCTGCAGCCCGGCATGCCAAGGCGGCAGGCCAGCCCCATGCGCGCGGCGCCCAGGGAGGGGCTGGCCTTCCCCAAAGCCGACGGCGCTGGTGGGGCTGGCCAGCCCCATCTTGTGCGCAGCAGCGGCGCCTGGTGGGGATGGCCTGCCCCTTGCGGCGCAATCCGTTCCCGCCGCAACCCGTTCCCGCCCTGTGGAAATCCCAAAAATATCCCTCAGCCACGCGGTACCGCAAAAGTGTCCTGTACCGTCACCACGTGGTGGGGCCCACCGCGGAGGGGTTCAAGGTCGCGGCGACCTGACCCCAGCGCCAAGACGCCAAGGCGGCAGGCCAGCCCCATCTTGTAGCCGCCAGGAGGGGCTGGCCTGCCCCAGCGCTGACAGCGCCTGTGGGGCTTGCCAGCCCCATGCCAAGGCCACCAGCGCCTGGTGGGGCTGGCCTGCCCCTTTGCATAATCCAATCCGTTCCCGCTGTGGGAAATCCCAAAAATATCCCTCAGCCCGCACGCGGTACCGCAAAAGTGTCTGTACCGTCCACCACGTGGTGGGGCCCACCCATGGCCGGGTTCAAGGTCGCGGCGACCCTGACCCCTGGCGTCAGGTGGGGCAGGCTTGCCCCCCTGGCTTGTGGCCTGGTGGGGCTGGCCTGCCCCAAGCTGGTGGGGCTGGCAGGGCGGGGCGGGGCTGGCCTGGCTGGCCTCCCCTTGTCTTGTAGGCCAGGATGGGCTGGCCTGCCCTTGGCGCCTGGTGGGGCTGGCCTGCCCGTTCTTGCAGCGTGCCG
>JAINDJ010000010.1:97500-100000 GCA_019845555.1 Aristolochia fimbriata
CTGACTATGAAATCTGAATGCCCCGATTTGTCCCTGTTAATCATTACTCCGATCCCGAAGGCCAACACAATAGGACCGAAATCCTGTGATGTTATCCCATGCTAATGTATCCAGGCGTAGGCTTGCTTTGAGCACTCTAATTTCTTCAAAGTAACAGCACCGGGGGCGACGACCCGCCAGTTAAGGCCAGGAGCGCATCGCCCGGTAGAAGGGGCGAAGTCGACCTGTGCACACACCGCCTTGGCGGACCGATCGACCAACCCAAGGTCCAACTACGAGCTTTTTTAACTGCAACAACTTAAATATACGCTATTGGAGCTGGAATTACAGCTGCTGCTGGCACGGACTTGCCCTCAATGGATCCTCGTTAAGGGATTTAGATTGTACTCATTCCAATTACCGGACTCGAGAGCCGGTATTGTTATTTATTGTCACTACCTCCCGTGTCGGGATTGGGTAATTTCTTGGCCTGCTGCCTTCCTTGGATGTGGTAGCCGTTTCTCAGGCTCCCTCTCGAATCGAACCCTAATTCTCCGTCACCCGTCAATACCATGGTAGGCCCCTATCCTACCATCGAAAGTTGATAGGGCAGAAATTTGAATGATGCGTCGCCCGACACGAGAGCCATGCGATCCGTCGAGTTATCATGAATCATCAAAACAACGGGCAAAGCCAGCGTTGACCTTTATCTAATAAATGCATCCCTTCCAGAAGTCGGGTTTGGGGGCGCGTATTAGCTCTAGAATTACTACGGTTATCCGGTAGCAGGTACCATCAAACAAACTATAACTGATTTAATGAGCCATTCGCGGTTTCACGGTCTGAATTTGTTCATACTTACACATGCATGGCTTAATCTTTTGAGACAAGCATATGACTACTGGCGGGATCAACCAGGTAGCATCCCTCGAGAGAACCCGCGACGCCTCAACCGCGCGCCGATGCGAGTGCGCGCCTCAGCACCGGGCCGGGGGCATCGGCGGTCGAGCAAAAGTTAGGCGATCAGACTTCGTTTTGCGAATCCAACCAAGTCCATCGGGACTGCCGCATTCACATGGGTCCATGAACACTTTCGTGCGTCCGGCGTTCGAGCACACCGGCGTGAGACTAAGCGGGAGGAAAAAAACGCGGGGCCCGATTGCGCCCGCCATTACCCGCGACGACGGGTCGGTGACGGGTTTCAAAGGGACTATACATCAAGGCGAGCTGCCCCTTCGGGGAAAAAACACACAAGCACCCGGGGAATGCCAGCGACCCAACAAGGCCGCGGGAGGTCCGTCTGGAGTGAAGGGAAGACGGCGCTGACGAGACGACGGCTCACTCTGCCGGAAGCACCACTCGCGCATGTCCAACGTGCACCACTTCGCCGCAGCGCCTATCCGTCCGCGCCCGATGCCCCGCCCGTGCATGGCGAGCCAGCAAAGGCGCCATAGGCGCCCGCCTGAGGCAAATCAAGATCGGGAGAGGGGCACCGAACGGTCCCCAGAGAGGCGTGAAAGATCAAAAACTCGAAGTTGGGCAAAGGGTCCTTGCAGACCCACTGGGGCCTTTCCTGCGCTGTGAGAAGAGCTGAAGGCCATCGCCCAACGGAAGCGAGGGGCAAATGGCCTTTGCACTGCTCACACGTTGAGGGGCAAGCCATTGCACAGAGCGCGGGGGGGCAACAAGCCCCTACCTAGGCGCGCAGAGGGGCGACAGGCCTTTCCTGAGCACGGGGGGCCAACAGGCCCAGGCTTACCCCCGCCAGCGTCTGCGACTCATAGCAGCGCCTACCGCCGCCACAATCCGTTCCCACCTATTTAAAATCCCAAATATATCCCTCAGCCACGCAGAACCGCAAAAGTGTCTGTACCCGTCACCACGAGTGGGGCCCACCGCGAGCAGGCACTTAGGGGCCTAGCTGACCCCCGCGCGCCAGGAGGGGCAGGCCAGACCCAAGCGCGCGCGCGCCTGGAGTGGCTGCCCAGCCCCTAGCGCGCGCGCGCCCGGTGGGGCAGGCCTGCCCCATGCGCGCGCGCTAGGAGGGGCTGGCCTGCCCCACGCGCGCGCGCGCCTGGAGTGGCTGGCCTGCCCCCTGCGCGCGCACGCCAAGAGCGGCAGGCCAGCCCCATGCGCGCGCGCGCCAGGAGGGGCTGGCCTGCCCCAAGCGCGACGCGCCTGGTGGGGCTGGCCAGCCCCATGCGCGCGCGCGCGCGCCTGGTGGGGATGGCCTGCCCCTTGCGCGCAATCCGTTCCCGCCGCAACCCGTTCCCGCCTATGGGAAATCCCAAAAATATCCCTCAGCCACGAGGTACCGCAAAAGTGTCTGTACCGTCACCACGAGGTGGGGCCCACCGCGGGGGGTTGAAGGTGCGGCGACCTGACCCCCGCGCGCGCCATGAGCGGCAGGCCAGCCCCATGCGCGCGCGCGCCAGGAGGGGCTGGCGTGCCCCAAGCGCGACGCGCCTGGTGGGGCTTGCCAGCCCCATGCGCGCGCGCGCGCGCCTGGTGGGGCTGGCCT
>JAINDJ010000010.1:107500-110000 GCA_019845555.1 Aristolochia fimbriata
TAGGGCGGTATCTGATCGTCTTGAGCCCCCAACTTTTCGTTCTTGATTAATGAAAACATCCTTGGCAAATGCTTTTCAGCGGTTGTTCGTCTTTCATAAATCCAAGAATTTCACCTCGACTATGAAATCTGAATGCCCATTTGTCCCTGTTAATCATTACTCTCGATCCGAAGGCCAACACAATAGGACCGAAATCCTGTGATGTTATCCCATGCTAATGTATCCAGGCGTAGGCTTGCTTT
Source organism: Aristolochia fimbriata (assembly GCA_019845555.1). Classification (NCBI taxonomy): domain Eukaryota; kingdom Viridiplantae; phylum Streptophyta; class Magnoliopsida; order Piperales; family Aristolochiaceae; genus Aristolochia; species Aristolochia fimbriata. The sequence goes on from JAINDJ010000010.1 coordinate 107,743, forward strand.
GAGCACTCTAATTTCTTCAAAGTAACAGCACGGAGGCACGCGACCCGGCCAGTTAAGGCCAGGGCGCATCGCCCGGTAGAAGGGCGAGTCGACCTGTGCACACCTTGAGGCCGGACCGATCGACCAACCCAAGGTCCAACTTCTGAGCTTTTTTAAGCGCAACAACTTAAATATCGCTATTGGAGCTGGAATTACAGCGACTGCTGGCACGGACTTGCCCTCAATGGATCCTCGTTAAGGGATTTAGATTGTACTCATTCCAATTACCAGACTCTGAGAGCCCGGTATTGTTATTTATTGTCACTACCTCCCGTGTGGGGGGTTGGGTAATTTGGCGCCTGCTGCCTTCCTTGGATGTGGTAGCCGTTTCTCGGGCTCCCTCTCCGAATCGAACCCTAATTCTCCGTCACCCGTCAATACCATGGTAGGCCCCTATCCTACCATCGAAAGTTGATAGGGCAGAAATTTGAATGATGCGTCGCCCGACACGAGAGCCATGCGATCCGTCGAGTTATCATGAATCATCAAAACAACGGGCAAAGCCAGCGTTGACCTTTATCTAATAAATGCATCCCTTCCAGAAGTGGGGTTTGGGGCGCGTATTAGCTCTAGAATTACTACGGTTATCCGGTAGCAGGTACCATCAAACAAACTATAACTGATTTAATGAGCCATTCGCGGTTTTCACGGTCTGAATTTGTTCATACTTACACATGCATGGCTTAATCTTTGAGACAAGCATATGACTACTGGCAGGATCAACCAGGTAGCATCCTCGAGAGGCCGCGACGCCTCAACCGCAGCGCCGATGCGAGTGCGCCCAGCACCGGGCCAGGGGCATCGGCGGTCGAGCAAAGTTGGGCGATCAGACTTCGTTTTGAATCAACCAAGTCCATCGGGACTGCCGCATTCACATGGGTCCATGAACACTTTCGTCGTCCGGCGTTCCGAGCACACCCGGGCGTGAGACTAAGCCGGGAGGGAAACGCTAACGGGGCCGATTAAAAGCCCGCCCATACCCGCACGACCACGGGTCCGGCGACGGGTTTCAAAGGGACTATACATCAAAGGCGAGCTGCCCCTTCGGGAAAAAACACAAGCACCAGGGGAATGCCAGCGACCCAACAAGCCGCGGGAGGTCGATGCAGTGAAGGGAAGAGCGGCGCGACGAGACGATGGCTCATACGGCCGGAAGCACCCACTCGCGCATGTCCAGCGTGCACCACTCGCCGCAGCGGTCCGTCCGACGCCTGATGCCCCGCCCGTGCATGGCGAAGCCAAGCAAAGGCGCCATAGGCGCCACCCACAGGCAAATCAAGATCGGGAGAGGGGGCACCGAACGGTCCCGCAGAGAGCGTGAAAGATCAAAAACTCGAGTTGGGCAAAAGGGTCGCGCAACCACATGGGCCTTCCCTGCGCGCGAGAGAGAGCTGAAGGCCATCGTAACGGAAGCGAGGGGGCAAATGGCCTTTGCACTGCTCACGTTGAGGGGCAAGCCATTGCACAGAGGCCTTGAGGGGGCAACAAGCCCTTCCTCGGGCGGCAGGGGCGACAGGCCTTTCTTTGAGCACGTGGGGACCAACAGGCCCAGGCTTACCCCGCGTCTGCGGCTCGCAACGCGCCTACCGCGCCCGCCACTATCCGTTCCACCTATTTGAAATCCCAAAATATCCCTCAGCCACGCAGAACCGCAAAAGTGTCTGTAAAACCCGTCACCACGGGTGGGCCCACCGCGAGCAGGCAAGGAGCGCCTAGACTGACCCGCCAGGAGGGGCAGGCCAGACAAGCGCGCGCGCCTGGGGGCAGCGCAGCCCCCAGCAGCTGTGCGAGGGGGCAGGGTGCCGCCCCATGCCACGCGCGCTGGGAGGGGCTGGCCTGCCCCACGGCGCGCGCGCCTGGAGTGGCTGGCCTGCCCCTGCGCCGCATACGTAAGAACGGCAGGCCAGCCCCCCCTTGCGCGCCAGGAGGGGCTGGCTTCAAGCGCGACGGGCCTGGCCAGCCCCGCCCGCGCTGGCGCGCGCCTGGTGGGGATGGCCTGCCCCTTGTCCCGGCGCGCAATCCGTTCCGCCGCAACCCGTTCCTGGGGAAATCCCAAAAAATATCCCTCAGCCACGCGGTACCGCAAAAGTGTGTCTGTACCGTCACCCACGAGGTGGGGCCCACCGCGGGGTTGAAGGTGCGGCGACCTGACCCCCGCGCGCGCCAAGGCGGCAGGCCAGCCCCATGCGCGCGCGCCAGGAGGGGCTGGCGTGCCCTAA
>JAINDJ010000010.1:115000-122500 GCA_019845555.1 Aristolochia fimbriata
TTGCCGCGTCGAAGTCGGCTGCGGGCCTCCACCAGAGTTTCCCTCGGGCCCCTTCGGGCATAGTTCACCATCTTCGGGTCCCGGCGGTATACTCACCTTTCGAACCCTTCTCAGAAGATCTAGGTCGGTCGGCGTTGCAGCCGCTAGAGGATCCCGCCAATCAGCTTCCTTGCGCCTTACGGGTTTGGTGCCCGTGACTGCACTTTTACATCAGACTCATTGGTCCGTGTTTCAAGGCAGATTGAATGGGAGAGCCAGCTGGCCCGGCGCCAAGGCGCGGTGCCAGAGGAGACCGCGTCCGTGGTCGTAGCGCCACCCTCCCGATCCGAGGCGGCAAATCATGGCGAGGATCATCCGCCGGGGGGCTTCGCCCGTGACCCGGCGTCGATTCCCAGTCGGCGGCGGACCGCCTCTCGCCGTCCCATCCGACGATCATCGCCCGGCCCCATCCGCTTCCCTCCGACAATTTCAAGCACTCTTTGACTCTCTTTTCAAAGTCCTTTTCATCTTTCCCTCGCGGTACTTGTTAGCTATCGGTCTCTCGCGCTATTTGCCTGGGCGGCCCCGGGCCGCCCTATTTGGGCTGCATTCCCAAACAACCCGACTTCGCCGACATAGCGCCTCCCAGTCGACAGGGGTCCGGGAACTGGGGTCACCCTCTCTGGCCCCATTCCATGGGACTTGCGCCCGGTCCGTCGCGAAGGGGAGCTTCAGATACAGAGGCGGCGAAAGCCGCTCGATTCTCCTCTTGGGCTCTTCCCGTTCGCCCGTTACTAGGGGAATCCTTGTAAGTTTCTTCTCCTCGGCTTATTGATATATGCTTAAACTCGGCGGGTGTTCCCACTGACCTGGGGTGCATAATCCGAGCAAGGCCTCTCCGGTCCGCGAGGAGGCAGCTGCCGGCAGGGTCCCTCTTGAGCGGGGCCTGGGACCCGACCCCGAGCCACGGGGGGGGGCGGGGAGGCCAGGAGCCACCACTCGTCGTGCCGAAGTGCCCTTGGGGCAAAAGTGTTTTCAGCCAACCTCGCCCGGAGGCAGGGCGACCAATCTGCTCCCCGGCGACCCCGCCCGCGCCAGCGGTGGGGCAGCAGGGGGTGGGGGGGAACACGTCGGGCGTGGCGTGAGGCAGGTGTACCCTGACCCTAGTGGCCACCGGGTGCAACTTCCGCGTTCAAAGGCTTCGATGGTTGGCGGGATTCTGCAATTCACCAAGTATCGCATTTATTCGTTCTTCATCGATCGCGAGAGCCAAGATATCCGTTCGAGTCGTGTTGGTTACCGTGTTAGGTCGGACGCCGTGTTCGAGGGTGGGACCGCCTCGGCTTCCCTCTTTTCGCTTTGGCGCAGTGGCGCCCGAGTGGTTGTTAGATGTGTTGGCGTCCCGGACCGTCGGGGGGCGGCTGGCCTGACCCGTCGGCCGATTCGCTGGAGCGAAACCGAGGGATTCGGCAGGCGTTTGCACCGGACGCGCCCGTCGCCATGCGAGGGCATCGTGCAGCGCTTCGTTAAGCGGGGCGGCGTCGTTTGCGTGGAATCGACAATGATCCTTCGCGGGTTCACCCTCGGGAACATTTATTCTGACTTCTCCTTCCTTCCTCTAAATGATAAGGTTGGTGGACTTCGCAGCGTTATCGGCGAACCGCCAGCGTCGCGCGCGATCGAACACTTCACCGGACCATTCAATCGGTGGCAGGCGCGGCGGTGTGTACAAAGGGCAGGGGCGTAGTCAGCGCGAGCTGATGACTGGCGGCTTACTAGGAATTCCTGGGTTGAAGACCAACAATTGCAATGATCTATCCCCATCACGATGGAAATTTTTGAAGATTACCGGGCACTGTCCAAGGCTATAGACTTCGTTGAATACATCGATTAGTGGCGGCGGTGTGAGAACATCTAAGGGCATCACAGACCTGTTATTGCCTCAAACTTCCGTGGCCCTAAGCGGCCATAGTCCCTCTAAGAAGCTGGCCGTGGAGGGTCACCTCCACATAGCTAGTTAGCGGGCTGGGGGTCTGGATTAGTTACGGAATTAACGGACAAATAAACCACCAACTAGAGCGGCCATGCACCACCACCCATAGAATCAAAGAAAGAGCTCTCGGTCTGTCAATCCTTACTATGTGCGGACCTGGTAAGTTTCCCGTGTTGAGTCAAATTAAGCCGCGGGCTCCCTCCTGGTGGTGCCCTTCCGTCAATTCCTTTAAGTTTCAGCCTTGCGACCATACTCCCCGGAACCCAAAACTTTGATTTCTCATAAGGTGCGGTGAGTCTAAAAGCAACATCCCATGATCCCTCGGTCGGCATCGTTTATGGTTGAGACTAGGGGCGGTATCGATCGTCTTGAGCCCCCAACTTTCGTTCTTGATTAATGAAAACATCCTTGGCAAATGCTTTGCGGAGTTGTTCGTCTTTCATAAATCCAAGAATTTCACCTCGACTATGAAATCTGAATGCCCCGACTTTGTCCTGTTAATCATTACTCGATCGAAGGCCAACACAATAGGACCGAAATCCTGTGATGTTATCCCATGCTAATGTATCCAGGCGTAGGCTTGCTTTGAGCACTCTAATTTCTTCAAAACAGCACGGAGGCGACCCGACCAGTTAAGGCCAGGGGCATCGCCCGGTAGAAAGGGCGAGTCGACCCTGCGCGAGGCCGGACCGTCGACCCAACCCAAAGGTCCAACTACGAGCTTTTTTTAGCGCAACAACTTAAATATATCGCTATTGGGCTGGAATTACGCGGCTGCTGGCACGGACTTGCCCTCAATGGATCCTCGTTAAGGGATTTGGGTGTACTCATTCCAATTACCAGACTCGAGAGCCCGGTATTGTTATTTATTGTCACTACCTCCCGTGAGGGGATTGGGTAATTTTTGGCCTTGCTGCCTTCCTTGGATGTGGTAGCCGTTTCTCGGGCTCCCTCTCCGGGTCGAACCCTAATTCTCGTCACCCGTCAATACCATGGTAGGCCCCTATCCTACCATCGAAAGTTGATAGGGCAGAAATTTGAATGATCATTCGCCGACACGAGCCATGCGATCCGTCGAGTTATCATGAATCATCAAAACAACGGGCAAAGCCAGCGTTGACCTTTATCTAATAAATGCATCCCTTCAAAAGTGGGGTTTGGGGGCGCGTATTAGCTCTAGAATTACTACGGTTATCCGGTAGCAGGTACCATCAAACAAACTATAGCTGATTTAATGAGCCATTCGCGGTTTCACGGTCTGAATTTGTTCATACCACATGCATGGCTTAATCTTTGAGACAAGCATATGACTACTGGCGGGATCAACCAGGTAGCATCCTCTCGAGGGCGACGGCAGCCTCAACGCGCCCGATCACGAGTCGCGCCTCGGCACCGGGCAGGGGCATCGGCGGTCGAGCAAAAGTTAGGCGATCAGACTGGTTTCTGGAATCAACCAAGTCCATCCGGGGACTGCCGCATTCACATGGGTCCATGAACACTCGATCGCGTCCGGTTAGAGCACACCCGGCGTGAGACTAAGCGGGAGGAAAAATAACGGGGGCCTTGATTGCGCCCTTGGGTACCCATACGACCGCAGGTCGGCGGACGGGTTTCAAAGGGACTATACATCAAAGCAAGCTGCCTTCGGGAAAAAACACACAAGCACCATGGGAATGCTAGCGACCAACAAAGGCAGGGAGGTCCGTCTGGTGAAGGGAAGACACTTGACGGCGGCGGCTCATCTGACAGGAAGCACCACTCGCGCATGTCCAGAGCACCACTTGCAGCGCCTTTTTTGCCCGTCCGCCCGCGATGCCCTCGCCCGTGCATGGCAAAGCCAGCAAAGGCGCCATAAAGGGCCATGGCAAGAATCAAGATCGGGAGGAGGGGCACCAGACGGTATGGGAAGAGAGGCGTGAAAGATCAAAAAAACTCGAGGTTGGGCAAAGGGGTCAGTGCTTGAACCCACTTGGGCCTTTCCTGCTTGAGAAGAGCTGAAGGCCATCACGGGAGGCGAGGGGCAAATGGCCTTTGCACTGCTCTCGCAGCTGAGGGGCAAGCCATTACCACAGAGCTTGAGGGGGCAACAAGCCCTTCCTCGGCCCAGGGAGGGCGTGACAGGCCTTTCCAGAAAGACTTGAGGGGCCAGACCCAGGCTTACCCCGCCAGCTTTCTGACTCTTAGCCTCTGCGCCAATCAGTTCCCCACCTGTCCCCAAATCCCAAATGTATCCCTCAGCCACGCAGAACCCATAAAGTGTGCGTGCAGTCCTGGTGAGTGGGGCCCATGGGGGGGCACTTAGGGCGCCCTAGCTGCCGCTTTGGGCTGGGGGACAGGCCAGACAAGCCGCGCGCGCCTGGATCTGGTGTGCCCAGCCCCTAGCGCGCGCCTTCTTCTGGTGGACAGGCCTGCCCCCCCGCGCGCGCTGGGGAGGGGCCTGGCCTGCCCCCACGCGCGCGCAGATGCCCACTGCTTTGCCAAAGCCTGCCTGCCCCCTGGCTGGGGTGGCTGCCCCCTGCGCGCTTGCACCAGGCTGGTGGCCTGCTACGCGCCCCAGCCCTGGTTAGTTAGCCTGCAATGCGCGACAGCCTGGTGGTGGGGGATAGCCTGCCCCTGCACTTGGCAGTTTCAATTCCAGTTGGCAACCTATGGAATCCCAAATCCCAAAATCCCTCAACCCGTTCCGCGATGGCCCATAAAGGTGTATCCGTCAACGCCAGCGGTTACCGCCCAAAGGGGGGGTTGGAAGGTCTTGACGACCAGAGTGGTTCCATGGTGACGGCAGACCGGTTAGGTCGTGCGCATGGGAGGGGCGGCGCCGCCTTAAATTTGACCCAGCCCGGGTGGCCAGCCAGTATCTTCGGGATCTTCTGGCCTGCCTTAAGTTAATCCGTTGCCAGCCTTCCCGTTGGGGCCCCAATGGAAAAAAAATATCCCTTCCCTTGTACCTAAAGAGATAATGCTCCAACCTTAAAAGTGGTGCTGAGACCCCACCAGTGGAGACGGGTTCGTTGGTGGCAGCGTCCCGGTGGGGCAGGCTAGCCCAGCGTCTGGTGGAACCCGCAGGCTGCTTACCCTTGTGCCGACTGTGGTGATGTCTTGACTGCGCCTGTGGCGCCCGGAGAGCCATACCCCAGAGAACAAAACCCCTGCCAGGTTGCCTCAGCCAGGTGGGCCTGCCCTGGCCCAACCCCTGTGGCCTTGGTTAGCTGGGCCTGCTCTGAGGCAGGGGAGAATGGATTGCGACCGCCTGCCTGGCCAGCCTGGTGGGACTGTGGTTAGACAGACCCTGCCCAGCCCCCATGCAGACGGACTTCCTTATGACCGTGGCTGGCCTGGCTGGGCCGCCCCTGGAGCTACTTGTCAAGCGAGCCTGCCTATCTTGCTTTGGGAACTCCTGCCCAGGTTGCGGGTGGTGCTGCTGAAGCCAGCACCGTGGCTTTTGGGACGGTGGGACCACAATCTGGCCTTGTTCGCTGACCCATGGAAGGCCAAGACCCAGACCAGGGCCAGGGTGCTACAACCTGCTGCCCATCTGATATGGACCCTGCGGGCTCGGTGGAGGGCGGCACGGGCCTCACGTCCCCACTTCCCTGTGATTGGGACGGGGGGGGGAGGTGGTAACCCAACCTTTTCGCTTTGCTTAACTTCGAAGGGCGGCCTCAGCACCTATAGAAAACCCATTTTACCTTTTTCCACCAGGATACCCATAAAAAGATATGTAAATATGCGGGATCCACCATGGGGGGTGGGACCCCAACCCTCTCCCAGGCAGCCATCTCCAGCAAACGGGTCATCGCCCGGGCCCCAGCTCTTGGATGCTCCCCTCAGGGGCTGGCTGTGGCGGTGTGACGCTGAGGAGCTGACGGTATCTGTGCCACTGGGGTTGGCTTGCGTGCGGAATATTGGAACAGCCTTGTGTGGCATCTGGAACCCGACCACTTGTGTGTGTAGATCTAGTAGATCATTATCTTGGGGAGACTATTAGCCATGCGGTGATCTTGATCTCCTTCCCGGAGCTGACCAGCTGTGTATCTTCTCGCATCGTTCGACCGGAATACCTGTATACTTGTGCATCCGGCGACGCAGTAATGGACTGGCCAGGCCTCCAGCCTCGTGGCGGTGCATCTGGAAGGACGGTACCCCTTGTCTGGATGGATCTCGGCTTTATCGCCGGTATACCTGAGCCCTTCCCCTTAGTTGGCGTTTAACCTGGCCATGGCGCCCTCACGGCCGTTGCCGATTTTTGCCGTTGCATTAACCCCTGGTGCCCTCGATTCGTGATTTTCGTTGACCCGTTCTGACCCCTCGTTGATGCCTTTCTTTGGCGGTCGGGATGAAGACATCTGTGAGCAAGCCCCGCGCCGGGGCGCGATATACCGAGATTTATCACGAAAGCGGCGTCGGCGGCGTCGGTAGCTCTCAGCAACTGGCGCCGTCTTGCTTGATTTCGTCGCTTCACTTCAAGCGTGAGGGTGGGTCCGGTATCTTTGCGGTTAAGCTCATGGTCGGTCCGTAGGCTTTGATGCGCGGTCAAGAGCGCCTCCCCTTTGTTCTCTTACTCTGCCTTTTGGTGGAATACCGGACGGGCTCCAGCGGTCGCGACGGGGAGTTCTCCCCCTTTCCGCTTGACCCCCTGCCCCCGAGCCAGCGACCTGGCGACGTGTAAGGCGGTGTCGCGGCCGGGTGCTCCTGATTAGCCCCCTCCAACCCGCTTTCCGGCGTTGCAGCGTGCCGACCCCGACAGCGATACCACCCACCATCCACAATCAGCGATCCGCGATGCTTGGCGGTGGGTCGGGCTAATGGCCAGGTTCGGGGTTAGTTAAGGGTTCACAAGGGAACTCAATGGCGCATTGGCTGTGGCCTCCCGACCCATATGGGACTTAAGGTCGACGGCGGCCTTGGTCTTGGGAGAACCGCTGCCTTGGCGGCAACGCGTCAGCGGCGTCGTCTTTCTAGCGTCAGCGAGAACCTGCTGCGGTCCGGTCTGATTACCCATGTCGAATACATACTTTGTCAGCGGTGCCAAAATTTCCTTGGTGTCAGCGCGGGGTGCCAGCCGGGGGGTGGCTGCATATCCCCGCCATCCCAACCCAAGACGACCCGGGACGACCGGGGAGGGAGTCTTTGTGAGCTTCCGCGGAGTTGCCTGTTGGTGAGGTGAGGCGCGAGGCTCCGGCATTCAGTGGGGAACCCGCCGGACTCAACGTTTTTGTTTTCAGTGGTGTTTAGGACCTAATCGCGCGGACATGGGGGGACAATCGACCCGACATGGGGCTGAATCGGTGGATGGCAGCGACCCACTCTTCGCCACTTACAATACCACCCGTATTTAAGTAGATCGTGCGATTCAAATGCGCCCGCCGGTCTGGAATTGCTTCAGGCGCCCCCCGTCGACTTTCGTCCGCCCGTCGCCTCCTACCTGCGTGCTTTGGAACCCAGGAAGGCGGCGTGGAGGTCGACAAGCGAAGGCTGAAAGGTGAAAAGCGGTCAAAGCGGATTCTGACTTAGAAGCGTTGGTCATA
>JAINDJ010000010.1:127684-132684 GCA_019845555.1 Aristolochia fimbriata
TAAGTTTCTTCTCCTCCGCTTATTGATATGCTTAAACTCAGCGGGTGTTCCCACCTGACCTGGGGTGCCAATCCGAGCAAGGCCTCCGGTCCGCGGAGGCAACTGCCCGGCAGGGGTCCTCTTGAGCGGGGCCTCGGACCGCGACTTGAGCCCGCGCGGGGGGCGGGGGGGCGGAGCCACCACTCGTCGTGCGAAGTGCCCTTGGGGCAAAGTGTTTTCAGCCAACCTGCGCCCGGGGCAGGGCGACCAATCTGCTGCGCCCCGGCGACCCGCCCGCCGCCGCCAGCGGTGGGGCAGCAGGGCGGGGGTGGGGGGGAGAGCTGCGTCGGGCGTGGCGCCCAGGCAGGTGTACCCTTGACCTAGTGGCCTCGGGTGCAACTTGCGTTCAAAGACTTCGATGGTTCGCGGGATTCTGCAATTCACACCAAGTATCGCATTTAAGCTCGTTCTTCATCGATCACGAGAGCCAAGATATCCGTTGCCGAGAGTCGTGTTAGGTTACCGTGTTCGGGCGTTGGTCGGACCGCCTCGCTTCCTCTTTAAACAGCACAGTCGCGCCCCGAGTGGTTGTTAGGTGTGTTCGCGTCCCGGACCGTCGCGGGCGGCTGGCGCTGAAACCCGTCGGCGCCCGGTCGCGAAGCGGGCGAGGGATTGACGGGCGTTTACGCACCCGGCAGCGCCCGTCGCCCAGCGGGGCATCGTGTGCACCTTCGTTAAGCTTGGAGTGGCGCTCGTTTAGTGGAATCGACAATGATCCTTCCGCGGTTCACCTCACGGAAACCTTGTTCTGACTTCTCCTTCCTCTAAATGATAAGGTTCAGTGGACTTCTACCATAGCGTTATCGGCGAAACCGCCATGCGTCGCCCAGCGATCGAACACTTCACGGACCATTCAATCGGTAGGGCGGCGGGCGGTGTGTACAAAGGGCAGGGGCGTAGTCAGCGAGCTGATGACTTCAGCTTACTAGGAATTCCTCGTTGAAGACCAACAATTGCAATGATCTATCCCCATCCGCGATGAAATTTTGAAGATTACCGGGCCTGTCGGCCAAGGCTATAGACTTCGTTGAATACATCGGTGTAGCGTAGCGTCGCGACCCGAGAACATCTAAGGGCATCACAGACCTGTTATTGCCTCAAACTTCCGTGGCCTAAGCGGCCATAGTCCCTCTAAGAAGCTGGCGTGGAGGGTCACCTCCACATAGCTAGTTAGCAGGCTGAGGTCTCGTTAGTTAGCGGAATTAACCAGGACAAATCGCTCCACCAACTAAGAGCGGCCATGCACCACCACCCATAGAATCAAGAAAGAGCTCTCGGTCTGTCAATCCTTACTATGTCGGACCTGGTAAGTTTCCCGTGTTGAGTCAAATTAAGCCCCGAGGCTCCCTCTCCTGGTGGTGCCCTTCCGTCAATTCCTTTAAGTTTCAGCCTTGCGACCATACTCCCCGGAACCCAAAACTTTGATTTCTCATAAGGTGCGGCGAGAGTCCTAAAAGCAACATCCGCCCGATCCCTGGTGCGGCATCGTTTATGGTTGAGACTAGGGCGGTATCTGATGGTCTTGAGCCCCCAACTTTTCGTTCTTGATTAATGAAAACATCCTTGGCAAATGCTTTTCGCGGTTGTTAGTCTTTCATAAATCCAAGAATTTCACCTCGACTATGAAATCACGAATGCCCCGGCTGTCCCTGTTAATCATTACTCCGATCCGAAGGCCAACACAATAGGACCGAAATCCTGTGATGTTATCCCATGCTAATGTATCCGAGGCGTAGGCTTGCTTTGAGCACTCTAATTTCTTCAAAGTAACAGCACGGAGGCCGCGACCCGGCCAGTTAAGGCCAGGGCGCATCGCCCGGTAGAAGGGGCGAGTCGACCTGTGCACACCCATGGCCGGACCGATCGACCAACCCAAGGTCCAACTTCTGAGCTTTTTAGCGCAACAACTTAAATATCGCTATTGGAGCTGGAATTACAGCGGCTGCTGGCACGGACTTGCCCTCAATGGATCCTCGTTAAAGGGATTTAGATTGTACTCATTCCAATTACCAGACTCGAGAGCCGGTATTGTTATTTATTGTCACTACCTCCCGTGTCGGGGATTGGGTAATTTCTTGGCTGCTGCCTTCCTTGGATGTGGTAGCCGTTTCTCGGGCTCCCTCTCGGGAATCGAACCCTAATTCTCCGTCACCCGTCAATACCATGGTAGGCCCCTATCCTACCATCGAAAGTTGATAGGGCAGAAATTTGAATGATCGTCGCCCGACACGAGAGCCATGCGATCCGTCGAGTTATCATGAATCATCAAAACAACGGGCAAAGCCAGCGTTGACCTTTATCTAATAAATGCATCCCTTCCAGAAGGGGGGTTTGGGCGCGCGTATTAGCTCTAGAATTACTACGGTTATCCGGTAGCAGGTACCATCAAACAAACTATAACTGATTTAATGAGCCATTCGCGGTTTCCGCGGTCTGAATTTGTTCATACTTACACATGCATGGCTTAATCTTTGAGACAAGCATATGACTACTGGCAGGATCAACCAGGTAGCATCCTCGAGAGACGCGGCGGCCTCAACAGCGCCCGATCGCGAGTCGCCTCAACACCGGGCGGGGGCATCGGCGGTCGAGCAAAAAAGTTGAAGCGATCAGACTTCGTTTGCGAATCAACCAAGTCCATCCGGGACTGCCGCATTCACATGGGTCCATGAACACTTTCGTCGTCCGGCGTTCGAGCACACCCGGCGTGAGACTAAGCGGGGAGGAAAAGCGGGGCCTTGATTGCGCCCGCCCGTACCCGCCGACCGCGGGTCCGGCGGCGGGTTTCAAAGGGACTATACATCAAAGGCGAGCTGCCCCTTCGGGGAAAAAACACACAAGCACCAGGGGAATGCCAGCGACCCAACAAGGCAGCGGGGAGGTCCGTCTGCGATGAAGGGAAAACGGCCTTGACGAGGCGGCGGCTCATCTGACGGGAAGCACCACTTCAGCGCATGTCCAGCGTGCACCACTTCGCCGCAGCGCCCGTCCCGCCGCCGCCGATGCCCGGCCCGTGCATGGCGAGCCAACAAAGCGCCATAAACGCCCGCCTGAACAAATCAAGATCGGGAGAGGGGCACCCGAGCGGTCCAGCGAAGGCGTGAAAGATCAAAAAAACTTCGAGTTGGGCAAAAGGGTCAGCGGACCACTTGGGCCTTTCCCTGCTGCGAGAAGAGCTGAAGGCCATCATGTGGAGCGAGGGGCAAATGGCCTTTGCACTGCTCACCGCGTTGAGGGGCAAGCCATTGCCTGCAGGCCGAGGGGCAACAAGCCCTACCTAGGCCTTGAGGAGGGCGACAGGCCTTTCCCGAGCACGAGGGGGCCAACAGGCCCAGGCTTACCCGCCAGCGTCTGCGGCTCATATAGCGCCTACAGCGCCCGCCACAATCCGTTCCCACCTATTTAAAATCCCAAAAATATCCCTCAGCCACGCAGAACCGCAAAAGTGTCTGTACCGTCACCACAGTGGGGCCCACCGCGAGCAGGCACTTAGGGCGCCTAGCTGACCCCCGCGCCCAGGGGAGGGGCAGGCCAGACAAGCGCGCGCGCGCCTGGAGTGGCTGCCCAGCCCCTAAGCGCGCTTGGCAGGGGCAGGCCTGCCCCATCTTGCGCGCGCTAGGAGGGAGGCCTGGCCTGCCCCGCGCGCGCCTGGAGTGGCTGGCCTGCCCCTGCGCGCGCCACGCCAAGGCGGCAGGCCAGCCCCATGCGCGCGCGCGCCCAGGAGGGCTGGCCTGCCCCAAGCGCGCAGCGCCTGGTGGGGCTGGCCAGCCCCATCTTGTAGCCAGCGCCCCTGGTGAGGATGGCCTGCCCCTTGCTAGCGGCGCAATCCGTTCCCGCCGCCAACCCGTTCCGCCTATGGGAAATCCCAAAAATATCCCTCAGCCAGCGGTACCGCCAAAAGTGTCTGTACCGTCACCACGCGAGGTGGGGCCCACCGCGAGGGGTTCAAGGTCGCGGCGACCTGACCCCAGCGCGCCGCCATGGCGGCAGGCCAGCCCCATCGCGCGCGCCCATCAGGAGGGGCTGGCGTGCCCCAAGCGCGACAGCGCCTGGTGGGGCTTGCCAGCCCCATCTTGTTGCCCTTGGCCCTGGTGAGCTGGGCCCTGGCCTGCCCCTTCCGGCGCAATCCGTTCCCGCCTGTGGGAAATCCCAAAAATATCCCTCAGGCCGCAGCGGTACCGCCAAAGTGTCTGTACCGTCACCGTGGTGGGGCCCACCGCGGCGGGTTCAAGGTCGGGCGACCTGACCCCCCCGTCAGGTCTGGTGGGGCTTTGCCCTGCCCTTGGCGCTGGTGGTGGGGCTGGCCTGCCCCAGCGCCCTGCGCGCCTGGCGGGCTGGCCTGCCCCTTGTCTTGTAGCCCCAGGATGGGCTGGCCTGCCCCCTTGGCGCGCGCCTGGTGGGGCTGGCCTGCCCGTTCTTGTGCGCGTGCCAGGAGGGGCTGGCCTGCCCTCTGTGCTTGTGGCCCTGGTTGGGCAGGCCTGCCCTTGGCCTGCCAGCGCCAGGGAGATCTCTGAGCCGACCACTTCTTGACTTGGCGCCCCTGGTGGGGCTGGCCAGGCCCTTCTTGTGGCCCAGCGCCTGGTGGGGCGGGCTTGCCCCTTGGCGCTCACGCCTGCAATGGCTGGCCTGCCCTTCTTGGCCCCAGCCAGCAGGGCTGGGCTGCCCCATCTTGGCTGGCGCCTGCAAAGGCAGGCCTGCCCCATCTTGTGGCCAGCCCGGCCTGGAGAGCTTTCCTGCCGACCCGCGGGTGAGTGCTGCATGAAACCAGCGCCGCGTGGCCGCGGGACGAAACGGGACCACGAAATCTGTGCGCCCAGCCGCCCGCCGACGACCCCGGCCAAGGCCCAAGGCCCAAGGCCAAAGGCGGTAGCGGGTGCGGCTTGCCTTTGTAGCGTCTTTGATATATAGAACCCTGCGGACTCGGAAGGGGCCGGGCGACACGGGCAGCGTCCCCATGCCTG
>JAINDJ010000010.1:137684-142684 GCA_019845555.1 Aristolochia fimbriata
GCCCCCCATCCATGGGACTTGCGCCCGGTCCGTCGCGAAGGGCGGCTTCTGCGAACTACAATTGAGCGGCGAAAGCCGCTCGATTCTCATCTTGGGCTCTTCCGGTTAAGCTCGCCCGTTACTAGGGGAATCCTTGTAAGTTTCTTCTCCTCCGCTTATTGATATGCTTAAACTCAGCGGGTGTTCCCACCCTGACCTGGGGTGCCAAATCCGAGCAAGGCCTCCGGTCCGCGGAGGCAACTGCCTGCCGCGGGGGTCCTCTTGAGCCGGGGCCTCGGACCGCGACTTGAGCCCGCGCCGGGGGGGGGGAGGCCGGAGCCACCACTTTCGTCGTGCGAAGTGCCCTTGGGGCAAAGTGTTTTCAGCCAACCTGCGCCCGGGGGGGCAAGGGCGACCAATCTGCTGCGCCCCGGCGACCCGCCCGCCCCGCCAGCGGTGGGGCAGCAGGGGGACGCGGGGTGGGGGGGAGGCTGCGTCGGCGTGGCGCCCAGGCAGGTGTACCCTTGACCTAGTGGCCTCGGGTGCAACTTGCGTTCAAAGACTTCGATGGTTCGCGGGATTCTGCAATTCACACCAAGTATCGCATTTAAGCTCGTTCTTCATCGATCACGAGAGCCAAGATATCCGTTGCCGAGAGTCGTGTTAGGTTACCGTGTTGAGTCGGACCCTCCGCGCTTCCTCTTTTAAACAGCACGGTCGCGCCCCGAGTGGTTGTTAGTGTGTTCGCGTCCCGGACCGTCGGCGGGCGCTGGCGCTGAAACCCGTCGGCGCCCGGTCGCGAAGCTTGGCGAGAGGATTGACGGGCGTTTACGCACCCGGCCAGCGCCCGTCGCCCGGGGGGCATCGTGTGCAGCTTCGTTAAGCTTGGTGGCGCTTCGTTTAGTGGAATCGACAATGATCCTTCCGCGGTTCACCTCACGGAAACCTTGTTCTGACTTCTCCTTCCTCTAAATGATAAGGTTCAGTGGACTTCTGCATAGCGTTATCGGCGAACCGCCAGCGTCGCCCGCGATCGAACACTTCACGGACCATTCAATCGGTAGGAAGCGGCGGGCGGTGTGTACAAAGGCGGGGGCGTAGTCAGCGAGCTGATGACTTCAGCTTACTAGGAATTCCTCGTTGAAGACCAACAATTGCAATGATCTATCCCCATCCGCGATGAAATTTTTGAAGATTACCGGGCCTGTCGGCCAAGGCTATAGACTTCGTTGAATACATCGGTGTAGCGTCGTCGACCCGAGAACATCTAAGGGCATCACAGACCTGTTATTGCCTCAAACTTCCGTGGCCTAAGCGGCCATAGTCCCTCTAAGAAGCTGGCGTGGAGGGTCACCTCCACATAGCTAGTTAGCAGGCTGAGGTCTGGTTAGTTAGCGGAATTAACCAGACAAATCGCTCCACCAACTAAGAGCGGCCATGCACCACCACCCATAGAATCAAGAAAGAGCTCTCTCGGTCTGTCAATCCTTACTATGTCTGGACCTGGTAAGTTTCCCGTGTTGAGTCAAATTAAGCCGCGGGCTCCCTCCTGGTGGTGCCCTTCCGTCAATTCCTTTAAGTTTCAGCCTTGCGACCATACTCCCCGGAACCCAAAACTTTGATTTCTCATAAGGTGCGGTGAGTCCTAAAAGCAACATCCGCCCGATCCCTGGTGGGCATCGTTTATGGTTGAGACTAGGGCGGTATCTGATGGTCTTGAGCCCCCAACTTTTCGTTCTTGATTAATGAAAACATCCTTGGCAAATGCTTTTCGCGGTTGTTAGTCTTTCATAAATCCAAAATTTCACCTCGACTATGAAATCTGAATGCCCCGGCTGTCCCTGTTAATCATTACTCCGATCCGAAGGCCAACACAATAGGACCGAAATCCTGTGATGTTATCCCATGCTAATGTATCCAGGCGTAGGCTTGCTTTGAGCACTCTAATTTCTTCAAAGTAACAGCACGGAGGAGCACGACCCGGCCAGTTAAGGCCAGGGCGCATCGCCCGGTAGAAGGGGCGAGTCGACCTGTGCACACCCGAGGCGGACCCGATCGACCAACCCAAGGTCCAACTTCTGAGCTTTTTTTTAAACAACTTAAATATCGCTATTATTGGAGCTGGAATTACGCGGCTGCTGGCACGGACTTGCCCTCAATGGATCCTCGTTAAAGGGATTTAGATTGTACTCATTCCAATTACCAGACTCGAGAGCCGGTATTGTTATTTATTGTCACTACCTCCCGTGTCGGGATTGGGTAATTTCTTGGCGCTGCTGCCTTCCTTGGATGTGGTAGCCGTTTCTCGGGCTCCCTCTCGGGAATCGAACCCTAATTCTCCGTCACCCGTCAATACCATGGTAGGCCCCTATCCTACCATCGAAAGTTGATAGGGCAGAAATTTGAATGATGCGTCGCCCGACACGAGAGCCATGCGATCCGTCGAGTTATCATGAATCATCAAAACAACGGGCAAAGCCAGCGTTGACCTTTATCTAATAAATGCATCCCTTCCAGAAGTGGGGTTTGGGGCGCGCGTATTAGCTCTAGAATTACTACGGTTATCCGGTAGCAGGTACCATCAAACAAACTATAACTGATTTAATGAGCCATTCGCGGTTTCCGCGGTCTGAATTTGTTCATACTTACACATGCATGGCTTAATCTTTGAGACAAGCATATGACTACTGGCAGGATCAACCAGGTAGCATCCTCGAGAGACCGCGGCGCCTCAACAGCGCCCGATCGCGAGTCGCCTCAACACCGGGCGGGGGCATCGGCGGTCGAGCAAAAAAGTTGAAGCGTCGGACTTCGTTTGCGAATCAACCAAGTCCATCGGGACTGCCGCATTCACATGGGTCCATGAACACTTTCGTCGTCCGGCGTTCGAGCACACCAGCGTGAGACTAAGCGGGGAGGAAAATATGCGGGCGGGCGCCGATTGCGCCCGCCCGTACCCGCCGCGACCGCGGGTCGGCGGCGGGTTTTCAAAGGGACTATACATCAAAGGCGAGCTGCCCCTTTCGGGGAAAAAACACACAAGCACCAGGGGAATGCCAGCGACCCAACAAGGCAGCGGGAGGTCCGTCGATGAAGGAGGGAAAACGGCCTTGACGAGGCGGCGGCTCATCTGACGGAAAAGCACCACTTTCAGCGCATGTCCAGCGTGCACCACTTCGCCGCAGCGCCCATCCCGCCGCGCCGATGCCCGGCCCGTGCATGGCGAGCCAACAAAGCGCCATAAAGCGCCCGCCTGAGCAAGAATCAAGATCGGGAGAGGGGCACCGAGCGGTCCAGCGAAGGCGTGAAAATCAAATCAAAAAACTTCGAGTTGGGCAAAAGGGTCAGCGCGGGCCACTTGGGCCTTTCCCTGCTTGTGAGAAGAGCTGAAGGCCATGTCGCCCAGAGGCGAGGGGCAAATGGCCTTTACACTGCTCACCGCGTTGAGGGGCAAGCCATTGCCTGCAGGCCTTGGGGGCAACAAAGCCCTACCTAGGCCTTGCCTGAGGGGGCGACAGGCCTTTCCTGAGCGCGGGGGCCAGCAGGCCCAGGCTTACCCGCCAGCGTCTGCGGCTCATAGCATAGCGCCTACAGCGCCATACAATCCGTTCCCACCTATTTAAAATCCCAAAAATATCCCTCAGCCCACGCCAGAACCGCCAAAAGTGTCTGTGCCGTCACCACAGTGGGGCCCACCGCGAGCAGGCACTTAGGGCGCCTAGCTGACCCCCAGCGCCCCGGGGAGGGGCAGGCCAGACAAGCGGCGCGCTCTGGAGTGGCTGCCCAGCCCCTAAGCCGCGCGCCCGGTGGGGCAGGCCTGCCCCATCTTGCGCGCGCTAGGAGGGGGGCTGGCCTGCCCCACCTGCGCGCGCGCCCCTGGGTGGCTGGCCTGCCCCCTGCGCGCGCGCGCCAAAGGCGGCAGGCCAGCCCCATCTTGCGCGCGCGCCAGGGGGCTGGCCTGCCCCAAAGCGCAGCGCGCCTGGTGGGGCTGGCCAGCCCCATCTTGCTAGCCCTTGGCGCCTGGTGGGGATGGCCTGCCCCTTGCGGCGCAATCCGTTCCCGCCGCCAACCCGTTCCGCCTATGGGAAATCCCAAAAATATCCCTCAGCCCGCAGCGGTACCGCCAAAGTGTCTGTACCCGTCACCACGCGAGGTGGGGCCCACCGCGGGGGTTCAAGGTCGCGGCGACCTGACCCCCGCGCGCCGCCATGGCCATGGCAGGCCAGCCCCATGCGCCTTGCGCGCCAGGGGAGGGCTGGCTGGCGTGCCCCAAGCGCGCGGCAGCGCCTGGTGGGGCTTGCCAGCCCCATCTTGTAGCCAGCGCAGCCTGGGTGAGGCTGGCCTGCCCCCCCTTCCGCCGCGCAATCCGTTCCCGCTGTGGGAAATCCCAAAAATATCCCTCAGGCCGCGCGCGGTACCGCCAAAAGTGTCTGTACCGTCACCCGCGTGGTGGGGCCCACCGCGGCGGGTTCAAGGTCGCGGCGACCTGACCCCAGCGTCGTCAGTGGTGGGGCAGGCTTGCCCTTGCGCCAGCCTGCCTGGCCTGGTGGGGGTGGCCTGCCCCAAAAGCAGCCTGCGCGCTGGCCTGCTGGGGCTGGCCTGCCCCTTGTCTTGTAGCGCCCCAGGGATGGGCTGGCCTGCCCCTTGGGCGCGCCTGGTGGGGCTGGCCTGCCCGTTCTTGTGGCGCGTGCCAGGGGAGGGCTGGCCTGCCCTCTGTCTTGTGCGCGCCTGGTTGAGCAGGCCTGCCCTTGCCCTTGCCCCGCCCGAGGAGATCTGAGCCCGACCACTTCGCGGCCCTGGCGCTGGTGGGGCTGGGGCTGGCCAGGCCCTTCTTGCGCGCCTTGCGCCCTGGTGGGGGGCGGGCTTGCCCCTTGCGCTCCGCGCCTGCAATGGCTGGCCTGCCCTTCGGCCCCAGCCCCCCTGGGCTGCCCCCCCATCTTGGCGCTGGCGCCTGCAAAGGCAGGCCTGCCCCTGCCCCATCTTGTGCCTTGCCTTGCTTTGGAGCTTTCCTGCCGACCGCG
>JAINDJ010000010.1:147684-155184 GCA_019845555.1 Aristolochia fimbriata
GCTTCCCTCCCGACAATTTCAAGCACTCTTTGACTCTCTTTTCAAAGTCCTTTTCATCTTTCCCTCGCGGTACTTGTTAAGCTATCGGTCTCTCGCCGCTATTTAGCCTTGGGCCGAATTTACCGCCCTATTTGGGCTGCATTCCCAAACAACCCGACTTCGCCGACAGCGCCTCGCGGTCGCGGCGGGGTCGGGCTGCTGGGGGCTGTCACCCTCTCTGGCCCCCATTCCATGGGACTTGCGCCCGGTCCGTCGCGAAGGGGGCGGCTTCTGCGAACTACAATTCGAGCGGCGAAAGCGCTCGATTCTCATCTTGGGCTCTTCGGTTAAGCTCGCCCGTTACTAGGGGAATCCTTGTAAGTTTCTTCTCCTCCGCTTATTGATATGCTTAAACTCAGCGGGTGTTCCCACCCTGACCTGGGGTGCCAATCCGAGCAAGGCCTCGGTCCGCGGAGGCAACTGCCGGGGGGTCCTCTTGAGCCAGGGGCCTCGGACCGCGACTTGAGCCCCCCTTGGGGGCCAGGGGGGCCGGAGCCACCACTTTCGTCGTGCGAAGTGCCCTTGGGGCAAAGTGTTTTCAGCCAACCTGCGCCCGGGGGCAAGGGCGACCAATCTGCTGCGCCCCGGCGACCCGCCCCCGCCAGCGGTGGGGCAGCAGGGCGCGGGGTGGGGGAGAACCGCTGCGTCGGCGTGGCGCCCGAGGCAGGTGTACCCTTGACCTAGTGGCCTCGGGTGCAACTTGCGTTCAAAGACTTCGATGGTTCGCGGGATTCTGCAATTCACACCAAGTATCGCATTTAAGCTCGTTCTTCATCGATCACGAGAGCCAAGATATCCGTTGCCGAGAGTCGTGTTAGGTTACCGTGTTGAGTCGGACCGCCTCGCGCTTCCTCTTTTAACAGCACGGTCGCGCCCGAGTGGTTGTTAGTGTGTTCGCGTCCCGGACCGTCGCGGGCGGCTGGCGCTGAAAACCCGTCGGCGCCCGATCGCGAAGCTTGGCGAGGATTGACGGGCGTTTACGCACCCGGCAGCGCCCGTCGCCCCCATGGGGCATCGTGTGCAGCTTCGTTAAGCTTGGTGGCGCTTCGTTTAGTGGAATCGACAATGATCCTTCCGCGGGTTCACCTCACGGAAACCTTGTTCGACTTCTCCTTCCTCTAAATGATAAGGTTCAGTGGACTTCTCATAGCGTTATCGGCGAACCGCCAAGCGTCGCCCGCGATCGAACACTTCACGGACCATTCAATCGGTAGGAAGCGGCGGGCGGTGTGTACAAAGGGCGGGGGCGTAGTCAGCGAGCTGATGACTTCGGCTTACTAGGAATTCCCTCGTTGAAGACCAACAATTGCAATGATCTATCCCCATCCGATGAAATTTTTGAAGATTACCGGGCCTGTCGGCCAAGGCTATAGACTTCGTTGAATACATCGGTGTAGCGGCGTCGCGACCCGAGAACATCTAAGGGCATCCGCAGACCTGTTATTGCCTCAAACTTCCGTGGCCTAAGCGGCCATAGTCCCTCTAAGAAGCTGGCGTGGAGGGTCACCTCCACATAGCTAGTTAGCAGGCTGAGGTCTGGTTAGTTAGCGGAATTAACCAGGACAAATCGCTCCACCAACTAAGAGCGGCCATGCACCACCACCCATAGAATCAAGAAAGAGCTCTCGGTCTGTCAATCCTTACTATGTGCGGACCTGGTAAGTTTCCCGTGTTGAGTCAAATTAAGCCCGCGGCTCCCTCCTGGTGGTGCCCTTCCGTCAATTCCTTTAAGTTTCAGCCTTGCGACCATACTCCCCGGAACCCAAAACTTTGATTTCTCATAAGGTGCGGCGAGTCCTAAAAGCAACATCCGCCCGATCCCTGGTGGGCATCGTTTATAGTTGAGACTAGGGCGGTATCTGATGATCTTGAGCCCCCAACTTTTCGTTCTTGATTAATGAAAACATCCTTGGCAAATGCTTTTCGCGGTTGTTAGTCTTTCATAAATCCAAAAATTTCACCTCGACTATGAAATCTGAATGCCCCGGCTGTCCCTGTTAATCATTACTCCGATCCGAAGGCCAACACAATAGGACCGAAAATCCTGTGATGTTATCCCATGCTAATGTATCCAGGCGTAGGCTTGCTTTGAGCACTCTAATTTCTTCAAAGTAACAGCACGGAGGCCCGCGACCCGGCCAGTTAAGGCCAGGGCGCATCGCCCGGTAGAAGGGGCGAGTCGACCTGTGCACACCCCCGGCCCGGACCGATCGACCAACCCAAGGTCCAACTTCTGAGCTTTTTAACTGCAACAACTTAAATATCGCTATTGGGGCTGGAATTACGGCGGCTGCTGGCACGGGACTTGCCCTCAATGGATCCTCGTTAAAGGGATTTAGGGTGTACTCATTCCAATTACCAGACTCGAGAGCCGGTATTGTTATTTATTGTCACTACCTCCCGTGTCGGGGATTGGGTAATTTCTTGGCGCTGCTGCCTTCCTTGGATGTGGTAGCCGTTTCTCGGGGCTCCCTCTCGGGAATCGAACCCTAATTCTCCGTCACCCGTCAATACCATGGTAGGCCCCTATCCTACCATCGAAAGTTGATAGGGCAGAAATTTGAATGATCGTCGTCGCCCGACGAGAGCCATGCGATCCGTCGAGTTATCATGAATCATCAAAACAACGGGCAAAGCCAGCGTTGACCTTTATCTAATAAATGCATCCCTTCCAGAAGTGGG
This sequence comes from Aristolochia fimbriata, assembly GCA_019845555.1. NCBI lineage: Eukaryota > Viridiplantae > Streptophyta > Magnoliopsida > Piperales > Aristolochiaceae > Aristolochia > Aristolochia fimbriata. Next base: position 150,406 of record JAINDJ010000010.1, read on the forward strand.
GGGTTTGGGGCGCGTATTAGCTCTAGAATTACTACGGTTATCCGGTAGCAGGTACCATCAAACAAACTATAACTGATTTAATGAGCCATTCGCGGTTTCCGCGGTCTGAATTTGTTCATACTTACACATGCATGGCTTAATCTTTGAGACAAGCATATGACTACTGGCAGGATCAACCAGGTAGCATCCTCGAGAGACGCGGCGCGCCCTCAACAGCAGCCCCGATCGCGAGTCGCGCCAACACCGGGCGGCGGGGGCATCGGCGGTCGAGCAAAAGTTGAAGCGTCAGACTTCGTTTGCGAATCAACCAAGTCCATCGGGACTGCCGCATTCACATGGGTCCATGAACACTTTCGTCGTCCGGCGTTCGAGCACACCAGGCGTGAGACTAAGCGGGGAAAAAATGCTTAGCGGGCGCCCGATTGCGCCCGCCCGTACCCGCCGACGACGGGGTCCGGCGGCGGGTTTCAAAGGGACTATACATCAAAGCGAGCTGCCCCTTCGGGGGAAAAACACACAAAGCACCAGGGGAATGCCAGCGACCCAACAAGGCAGCGGGAGTCCGTCGCGCGAAGAAGGAAAACGGCCTTGCGAGAGAGGCGGCGGCTCATCTGACGGAAAGCACCACTTTCAGCGCATGTCCAGCGTGCACCACTTTCGCCGCAGCGCCCGCGTCCATCCGCCGCGCCGATGCCCGGCCCGTGCATGGCGAGCCAACAAAGCGCCATAAAGCGCCCGCCTGAACAAATCAAGATCGGGGAGGGGGCACCGAGCGGTCCCAGCGAAGGCGTGAAAGATCAAAAAAAAAAACTTCGAGTTGGGCAAAAGGGTCGCGGGACCACTTGGGCCTTTCCTGCTTGCGAGAAGAGCTGAAGGCCATCGCCCAGCAGGCGAGGGGCAAATGGCCTTTGCACTGCTCACCGTTGAGGGGCAAGCCATTGCCTGCAGGCCTTGGGGGGGGCAACAAGCCCTACCTAGGCCTTGAGGAGGGCGACAGGCCTTTCTTTCCCTGAGCACGCGGGGGGGCCAACAGGCCCAGGCTTACCCGCCAGCGTCTGCGGCTCATATAGCGCCTACAGCGCCCGCCACAATCCGTTCCCACCTATTTAAAATCCCAAAATATCCCTCAGCCACGCCAGAACCGCCAAAGTGTGCATACCGTCACCCGCAGTGGGGCCCACCGCGAGCAGGCACTTAGGGCCCTAGCTGACCCCCCAGCCGCCCGGGGAGGGGCAGGCCAGACAAGCGCGCGCGCGCTCTGGAGTGGCTGCCCAGCCCCTAGCGCGCTTGGCCCCCGTGGGGCAGGCCTGCCCCATCTTGCGCGCTAGCTAGGAGGGCTGGCCTGCCCCGCGCGCGCGCGCCTGCCCCTGGCTGGCCTGCCCCCCCCTGCCCCCTGCGCGCGCGCCAAGGCGGCAGGCCAGCCCCATGCGCGCGCGCGCGCTCAGGGGAGGGCTGGCCTGCCCCAAAGCGCGCGGCAGCCTGGTGGGGCTGGCCAGCCCCATCTTGCCAGCCTTGCCCCTGGTGAGGATGGCCTGCCCCTTGCGGCGCAATCCGTTCCCGCCGCAACCCGTTCCGCCTATGGGAAATCCCAAAAATATCCCTCAGCCCGCAGCGGTACCGCCAAAGTCTGTGTGTACCGTCACCACGTGGTGGGGCCCACCGCGGGGGTTCAAGGTCGCGGCGACCTGACCCCAGCGCCGCGCCATGGCGGCAGGCCAGCCCCATCTTGCGCCTTGCGCCGGGGGGGGCTGGCGTGCCCCAAAGCGCGGCGCGCTGGTGGGGCTTGCCAGCCCCATCTTGTAGCCTGCGCGCTGGTGAGGATGGCCTGCCCCCTGCCCCGCAATCCGTTCCGCCGCAATCCGTTCCCGCCTGTGGGAAATCCCAAAAATATCCCTCAGCCCGCAGCGGTACCGCCAAAAGTGTCTGTACCGTCACCGCGTGGTGGGGCCCACCGCGGCCCGGGTTCAAGGTCGCGGCGACCTGACCCCAGCGTCGTCAGGTGGGCCAGGCTTGGCCCCCCCTGCCTGCTTGCGCGCGCCTGGTGGGGCTGGCCTGCCCCAAGCCCCGCCTGCGCGCTGGCCCTGCCCCTTGGCGCCAATCCCTGCCCCGTTCCGCTTGGGAAATAAAAAATATCCCTGCGCCCGGGATGGGCTGGCCTGCCCCTTGGGCGCGCCTGGTGGTGGGGCTGGCCTGCCCGTTCTTGCGCGCGTGCCAGGAGGGGCTGGCCTGCCCTCTGTCCTGCTTGTGGCCTGCCCTGGTTGGGCTGGCCTGCCCTTGGCCTGCCCTTGCTTGCCAGCGCCTGGATGGGCTGAGCCTGGCCGCTTGCCTGCCCTTGGCGCGCGCCCGGAGAGATGGGGCTGGCCAGGCCCTTGGTGGGGCTGGCCAGGCCTTCTTGCCCGCCCTGGTGGGGCGGGCTTGCCCCCCTTTGGCCCTCCCGCCTGCAATGGCTGGCCTGCCCTTCTTGGCCCAGCCCAGCAGGGCTGGGCTGCCCCATCTTGGCGCTTCAGCCTGCAAAAGCAGGCCTGCCCCCCATCTTGTGCCCCCTGCTGGGCTTTCCTGCCGACCGCCCAGGTGAGTGCTGCATGAAGCCAGCGCCGCGTGGCGCGGGACGAGCGGGACCCACGAAATCTGTAGCGCCCCGCCCCGCCGACCGCCCGGCCAAGGCCCAAGGCCCAAGGCCAAAGGCGGTAGCGGGTCTTGGCTTGCAGCTTAGCGTCTTTGATATATAGAACCCCTGCGGCTCGGAAGGGGCGGCGACACGGGCAGCGTCCCCATGCCTGTGGTGGGGCGGGGGTGGGAGGTGCTGACCCAACCAGCTTTTAAGCTTTTGCCCAACTTCGAAGGCAGCTTCGCACCTATAGAAAAACCCATTTTACCCTTTTCCCACCAGATACCGCCAAAAGTGTGCATACCGTCACCATGAGGTGGGGCCCAGCCTCTCCTGGCAACCCCATCTCCAGCAAGCAGGTCATCGCCCGGCCCCTGCGCCTGCGTGCTCCCCCCTGCGGGGGGGCTGGCTGCCAAGCCTGGCCCTGCTGAGGGACTGGCTGGCCGGCCATACTTGTGGCCTTATTGGGTTGGCCAGCGCCCGCCTTATGGCGCCATCTTGGCCAGCCAGACCAGCCAGCGCCATGTGTGGCGATGCCTGCTGGGGACCCGACCAGCGCCAGCCACTGTGCGCGATCGCTTCTTCCTGCTGGGGCTGACTGCCCGGCCCCGCCAGCGCGATCTTCTCTTGGGGACTGCCCTGCCACCATGGCGTGGCGCCTGCATGGGCTGGCCAGGCGCCTCAGCCTGTGCCCTGCTGTGTGACCAGACCTTCCCTTTCTTGTGGCGTGCATCTGCGGGGGGCATGCCACTGCCCATGCCGATGGGTCCTCGGCTTGCCAATGGCGCGCCAGCGGGCCCTTCCCTTCTTGGCGATTTGGCGCGTTGCTGGCCTCCCCGGCCCTTGGCGATTTTTTTTTGCGTGCCGTTCGTTGCTTTCGCGTGCCCCCCTCGGTAGCGATTTTTCGCGATTCGGCGCCGTTGACCCTGCCCCTCCCCTCGCGATGCCTTTGCTGGCGGTCGGGATGAAGGCATCTGTGAAGCCGCCCGCCCTTGTGGCGCGATATCTCTGCGAGATTTATCGCGAAAAGCAAAAAACGGCGTCGGCGCAATTTAAATTAAGCTCTCAGCGGCGGCGCCGTCTTGCGATTTCGTCGCGCCCGCTTCCGCTTCGCTGAGGTGGAGTCGGTATGCTGCGGTTAGCTTCAGCGGTCGCGTCGGCGCTTTATTAGCGTATCCAAAGCGCCTCCCCTTTGTTCTCTTACTCTGCCTTTTGGTGGGTGGGCGAGGGCTCAGCGGTCGCGGCGGCGGGGATTCTCCCCTTTCCGCCGGCCCCTGCCCGCCCGAGCCCAGCGGTGCAGCGACCGTAGGCGCGTGTCGCGGCGGGTGCTCTGATTCAGCCCCACCAGCAGCCAGCGGCGTTGCAGCGTGCCGGCCCGACAGCGTACCCCTGCCACCCTGCGCAATCCACAGCCGTCCGCGGTCTTGGCGTGGGTCGGGGTCGCTGGCCAGCGGCGGGGTTGGTCAGCCAGTTGGGGTTGCAAGGAGCTCTGTCGCTGGCATTGGCGCCCGGCGCTGCCGCCAACCCGACCATGGGACTTAGAGTCGGCCCGGCGCGATTCAGCGAGGGGGCCTTCCTTGCCTTGGCGGCGAGCGCTCTGCTTGGCGTCGCGGGCGTTCTTTCCTCTGCGGCGTCGCGAGGCCTGCTTGCCTCGGTCCTCCGGTGCAGCGCGAGGACCCCCCCCTTTGCCCGCGTCGCGAGTGCCTCCGCTTTCCTTGGCGTGTCGCGGGGTGCCCTCTGGCCTCGGCGCCCTTGAGTAGGGCCTGCCGGCCTCGGCGGCGCGCCCAGCTCCCCCCCCTCTCTTGGCCCCAGGGCGGCCGGTGCCCAGGGGCGATTATGCGAGCTCGCGAGTCCCGCGGGTTGCACAGGGTGAGGCGGAACTGCGACTCCAGCGCCCGAGTGGGGAACCCGCCCGGCTCAGCGTTTTGTTTTCCTTGATGTGTTTAGGACCGGCCGTGCGGGCGCGGGGAGGACGAATCGGTGCGACATGGGGCTGAATCTCGGTGGATGCGTGGCAGCAAGGCCACTCTGCCACCCACAATACCCGTCGGCGTATTTAAATTAATCTGCAAAAGATTCAAATCGCCGCCCGGTCTGGAATTGTGCTTCAGGCGGCCCCGTCGACTTCGTCCGCCCGGCGGGGCGTCGCCTACGACCGCGTGCCCTTGGGG
>JAINDJ010000010.1:160184-165184 GCA_019845555.1 Aristolochia fimbriata
GGGCGCATCGCCCGGTAGAAGGGGCGAGTCGACCTGTTACACACCCGGCGGCGGACCGATCGACCAACCCAAGGTCCAACTTCTGAGCTTTTTAAGCGCAACAACTTAAATATCGCTATATTGGGCTGGAATTACGCGGCTGCTGGCACGGACTTGCCCTCAATGGATCCTCGTTAAAGGGATTTAGGTTGTACTCATTCCAATTACCAGACTCGAGAGCCGGTATTGTTATTTATTGTCACTACCTCCCGTGTCGGGGATTGGGTAATTTCTTGGCGCTGCTGCCTTCCTTGGATGTGGTAGCCGTTTCTCGGGCTCCCTCTCGGGAATCGAACCCTAATTCTCCGTCACCCGTCAATACCATGGTAGGCCCCTATCCTACCATCGAAAGTTGATAGGGCAGAAATTTGAATGATGCGTCGCCCGACACGAGAGCCATGCGATCCGTCGAGTTATCATGAATCATCAAAACAACGGGCAAAGCCAGCGTTGACCTTTATCTAATAAATGCATCCCTTCGAAGTGGGGGTTTGGGGCGCGCGTATTAGCTCTAGAATTACTACGGTTATCCGGTAGCAGGTACCATCAAACAAACTATAACTGATTTAATGAGCCATTCGCGGTTTCCGCGGTCTGAATTTGTTCATACTTACACATGCATGGCTTAATCTTTGAGACAAGCATATGACTACTGGCAGGATCAACCAGGTAGCATCCTCGAGAGACGCGGCGCCTCAACAACAGCGCCCGATCGCGAGTCGCCTCAACACCGGGCGGGGGCATCGGCGGTCGAGCAAAAGTTGAAGCGTCAGACTTCGTTTGCGAATCAACCAAGTCCATCGGGACTGCCGCATTCACATGGGTCCATGAACACTTTCGTCGTCCGGCGTTCGAGCACACCAGCGTGAGACTAAGCGGGGAGGAAAAATAATAGCGGGCCTTGATTGCGCCCGCCCGTACCCGCCGACCGCGGGTCCGGCGGCGGGTTTCAAAGGGACTATACATCAAAGCGAGAGCTGCCCCTTCGGGGGAAAAAAACACAAGCACACCAGGGGAATGCCAGCGACCCAACAAGGCAGCGGGAGGTCCGTCTGCGATGAAGGGAAAACGGCCTTGACGAGGCGGCGGCTCATCTGGCGGAAGCACCACTTTCAGCGCATGTCCAGCGTGCACCACTTCGCCGCAGCGCCCATGATCCGCCGCCCGATGCCCGGCCCGTGCATGGCGAGCCAACAAAGCGCCATAAAGCGCCCGCCTGAACAAAGAATCAAGATCGGGAGAGGGGCACCGAGCGGTCCAGCGAAGGCGTGAAAGATCAAAAAAAAACTTCGAGTTGGGCAAAAAGGTCGCCTGGCGACCCTTGGGCCTTTCCTGCTTGCGAGAAAGAGCTGAAGGCCATCATGCCCAGAGCCGAGGGGCAAATGGCCTTTACACTGCTCACCGTTGAGGGGCAAGCCATTGCCTGCAGGCCTTGGCGGGGGCAACAAGCCCTACCTAGGCTTGAGAGGGCGACAGGCCTTTCCTGAGCAGCTTGGGGGGGCCAACAGGCCCGAGGCTTACCCGCCAGCGTCTGCGGCTCATAGCAGCGCCTACCTACGCCATACAATCCGTTCCCACCTATTTAAAATCCCAAAAATATCCCTCAGCCACGCCAGAACCGCCAAAAGTGTGCATGTACCGTCACCACAGTGGGGCCCCACCGCGGCAGGCACTTAGGGCGCCTAGCTGACCCCCCAGCGCCGCCCGGGGGAGGGGCAGGCCAGACAAGCGCGCGCCTCGCTGGGAGTGGCTGCCCAGCCCCTAGCCCCCCCCCGTGGGGCAGGCCTGCCCCCATCTTGCGCGCGCTAGGAGGGGCTGGCCTGCCCCCTGCCCCTTGCGCGCGCCGGAGTGGCTGGCCTGCCCCCTGCCCTGCGCGCGCGCCAAAGGCGGCAGGCCAGCCCCATCTTGTGCGCGCCGGGGAGGGCTGGCCTGCCCCAAGCGCTGGCGCCTGGTGGGGCTGGCCAGCCCCATCTTGTGTTGCCTTGCGCCTGGTGGGGATGGCCTGCCCCTTGCGGCGCAATCCGTTCCGCCGCCAACCCGTTCCGCCTATGGGAAATCCCAAAAATATCCCTCAGCCCGCAGCGGTACCGCCAAAGTGTCTGTACCGTCACCACGAGGTGGGGCCCCCCAGCGGCGGGGGGTTCAAGGTCGCGGCGACCTGACCCCAGCGCGCCGCGCCATGGCGGCAGGCCAGCCCCATCTTGTGCCTTGCGGGGAGAGGCTGGGCGTGCCCCAAAGCGCGGCAGCGCCTGGTGGGGCTTGCCAGCCCCATCTTGTCTTGTAGCGCCCGCCCTGAATGAGGCTGGCCTGCCCCTTCTTGGCGCAATCCGTTCCGCCCCCCGTTCCCGTGGGAAAATCCCAAAAATATCCCTCAGACCGCGGTACCGCCAAAAGTGTCTGTACCGTCACCCGCGTGGTGGGGCCCACCCTTGGCCCGGGTTCAAGGTCGCGGCGACCTGACCCCCGTGCGGCGTCGTCTGGTGGGGCAGGCTTGCCCCCCTTGCCCCTGCCCCTATGCTGGTGGGGCTGGCCTGCCCCAAGCCTTGCGCCGCCTGGCGGGGGCTGGCCTGCCCCTGCCCTTGTTCCGCCGCCAGGATGGGCTGGCCTGCCCCTTGGGCGCGCCTGGTGGGGCTGGCCTGCCCGTTCTTGGCGCGCGTGCCCGGGGGGGCTGGCCTGCCCTCCCCCTCTCTTGTGGCCCCTGGTTGGTTGAGCCTGCCCTGCCCTTGGCCCAGCGCCAGCCCGGAGATCTGACCCGACCACTTGCTTGGCCCGCCTGGTGGGGCTGGCCAGACCCTTCTTGCCCGCCCGCCTGGTGGGGCGGGCTTGCCCCTTATGGCCTTCGCTCCGCGCCTGCAATGGCTGGCCTGCCCTGCCCTTCTGGCCCTTGCCAGCAGGCTGGGCTGCCCATCTTGGCTGGCTGGCTGCCCAAAAAAACAGGCCTGCCCCATCTTGTGGCCTGCCCTTCCTGCTGGAGCTTTCCTGCCGACCCAGGTGAGTGCTGCATGAAACCAGCGCCGCGTGTGCCGCGGGACGAGCGGGACCCACAATCTGTGCCTGGCCTTGGCCCTTGACCGACCGCCGACCAAGGCCAAGGCCCAAGGCCCAAAGCCAAAGCCAAGGCGGTCTTGGCTTGCCCTTGCCTTGTGCGTCTTTGATATATAGAACCCTGCGGCTCGGGAAGGGGCCAGGCGACACGGGCAGCGTCCCCATGCCTGTGGTGGGGCGGGGGGGGGGAGGTGCTGACCCAACCAGCTTTTAAGCTTTTGCCCAACTTCGAAGGCAGCTTCGCACCTATAGAAAAACCCATTTTACCCTTTTCCCACCAGATACCGCCAAAGTGTCTGTGCCGTCACCATGAGGTGGGGCCCAGCCTCTCCTGGCAACCCCATCTCCAGCAAACAGGTCATCGCCCGGCCCCTGCGCCTGCGTGCTCCCCTGCAGGGGCTGGCCTGCGCCAAGCCCTGGCGCCTGCGGGGCTGGCCGGCCCCGCCCAGCCCTGGCCTGGCCCTGGTTGGGTTGGCCAGCGCCCGCCCCCTGGCGCGCCCCCTGGGGACAGCCAGCGCCAGCGCCCTGCGCCCTGCTGCTGGGGCCGACCAGCGCCCAGCCTTGGCGTCGCGCTGCTGCGCCTGCTTGGGCTGGCCAGCGCCACCAGCGCGTCGTCGTCGCTTTGAGCTGCTGGGGCTGGCTGGCCTGCTGCCCCTGGCGGCTGCATGGGCTGGCCAGGCCAGCCTGCTGCCTGGCGGCCCTGCTGTGACAGGACCTTCCCTTTCTTGTGGCGTGCATCTGCGGGGCATGCCACGCCCCATGCCGATGGGTCCTCGCTTGCCAATGGCGCGCCAGCGGCCCTTCCCTTCTTGCGATTTGTGGCGTTGCTGGCCCTCCCGGCCCCTTGGCGATTTTTTTTTTGCCGTGCCGTTCGTTGCTTTCGCGTGCCCCTCGGTAGCGATTTTCGCGATTCGGCGCCGTTGACCCCTGCCCCTCCCCTCGCGATGCCTTTGCTGGCGGTCGGGATGAAGGCATCTGTGAAGCCGCCCGCCCCCCAGTGGCCTTGATATCACCGAGATTTATCGCGAAAACAAAAAAACGGCGTCGGTAAATTCGTAAGCTCTCAGCGGCGACGCCGTCTTGCGATTTCTCGTCGCCCGCTTCCGCGGCGGGTGAGGTGGAGTCGGTATGCTGCGGTTAGCTTCAGCGGTCGCGTCGGCGCTTTATTAGCGTATCAAAGCGCCTCCCCTTTGTTCTCTTACTCTGCCTTTTGGTGGGTGGGCGAGGGCTCAGCGGTCGCGGCGGGGGATTCTCCCCCTTTCCGCCCGGCCCTGCCCGCCCGAGCCCAGCGGTGCAGCGACCCGTAGGCGTGTCGCGGCGGGTGCTCTGATTCAGCCCACCAGCCAGCCAGCGGCGTTGCAGCGTGCCGGCCCGACAGCGTACCCCTGCCACCCTGCGCCAATCCACAGCCGTCCGCGGTCGCGGCGTGGGTCGGGGTCGCTGGCCAGCGGCGGGGTTGGTCAGCCAGTTGGGGTTGCAAGGAGCTCTGTCGCTGGCATTGGCGCCCGGCGCTGCCGCCAACCCGACCATGGGACTTAGGTCGGCCCGGCGCGATTAGCGAGGAGGGCCTTCCTTGCCTTGGCGGCGAGCGCTCTGCTTGGCGTCGCGCGGCGTTCTTTCCTCTGCGGCGTCGCGAGGCCTGCTTGCCTCGGTCCGGTGTGCAGCGAGGACCCCCCCTTTGCCCGGCGTCGCGAGTGCCTCCGCTTTCCTTGGCGTGTCGCGAGTGCCCTCTGGCCTCGGCGCCCCCTGAGTAGGACCTGCCCGGCCTCGGCGGCGCCCAGCTCCCCCCCCTCTCTTGGCCCCAGGGCGGCCGGTGCCCAGGGGCGATTATGCCAGCGGCTCGCGAGTCCCGCGGGTTGCACTGGGGTGAGGCGGAACTGCGACTCCAGCGCCCGAGGGGAACCCCGCCCGGCTCA
>JAINDJ010000010.1:170184-172684 GCA_019845555.1 Aristolochia fimbriata
GGTTGTTAGTCTTTCATAAATCCAAAATTTCACCTCGACTATGAAATCTGAATGCCCCGACTGTCCCTGTTAATCATTACTCCGATCCGAAGGCCAACACAATAGGACCCGAAATCCTGTGATGTTATCCCATGCTAATGTATCCAGGCGTAGGCTTGCTTTGAGCACTCTAATTTCTTCAAAGTAACAGCACGGGGAGGCGCGACCCGGCCAGTTAAGGCCAGGGCGCATCGCCCGGTAGAAGGGGCGAGTCGACCTGTGCACACCCGCGGCGGACCGATCGACCAACCCAAGGTCCAACTTCTGAGCTTTTTAAGCTGCAACAACTTAAATATCGCTATTGGAGCTGGAATTACAGCGGCTGCTGGCACGGGACTTGCCCTCAATGGATCCTCGTTAAAGGGATTTAGGGTTGTACTCATTCCAATTACCAGACTCGAGAGCCGGTATTGTTATTTATTGTCACTACCTCCCGTGTCGGGGATTGGGTAATTTCTTGGCGCTGCTGCCTTCCTTGGATGTGGTAGCCGTTTCTCGGGCTCCCTCTCGGGATCGAACCCTAATTCTCCGTCACCCGTCAATACCATGGTAGGCCCCTATCCTACCATCGAAAGTTGATAGGGCAGAAATTTGAATGATGCGTCGCCCGACACGAGAGCCATGCGATCCGTCGAGTTATCATGAATCATCAAAACAACGGGCAAAGCCAGCGTTGACCTTTATCTAATAAATGCATCCCTTCCAGAAGTGGGGTTTTGGGCGCGTATTAGCTCTAGAATTACTACGGTTATCCGGTAGCAGGTACCATCAAACAAACTATAACTGATTTAATGAGCCATTCGCGGTTTCCGCGGTCTGAATTTGTTCATACTTACACATGCATGGCTTAATCTTTGAGACAAGCATATGACTACTGGCAGGATCAACCAGGTAGCATCCTCGAGAGACGCGGCGCCTCAACAGCGCCCGATCGCGAGTCGCCCTCAACACCGGGCGGGGGGCATCGGCGGTCGAGCAAAAGTTGGCGATCAGACTTCGTTTGCGAATCAACCAAGTCCATCCGGGACTGCCGCATTCACATGGGTCCATGAACACTTTCGTCGTCCGGCGTTCGAGCACACCCGCGTGAGACTAAGCGGGGAGGAAAAAAAATAGCGGGCCTTGATTGCGCCCGCCCGTACCCGCCGCGACCGCGGGGTCGGCGGCGGGTTTCAAAGGGACTATACATCAAAGGCGAGCTGCCCCTTCGGGGAAAAACACACAAAGCACCAGGGGAATGCCAGCGACCCAACAAGGCAGCGGGGAGGTCCGTCTGCGATGAAGGGAAAAACGGCCTTGACGAGGCGGCGGCTCATCTGACGGAAGCACCACTCAGCGCATGTCCAGCGTGCACCACTTCGCCGCAGCGCCCCGCCCCGTCCGCCGCGCCGATGCCCGGCCCGTGCATGGCGAGCCAACAAAGCGCCATAAGCGCCCCGCCTGAACAAATCAAGATCGGGAGAGGGGCACCGAGCGGTCCCAGAAGGCGTGAAAGATCAAAAAAAACTTCGAGTTGGGCAAAAGGGTCAGCCTTGGACCCACTTGGGCCTTTCCCTGCTTGCGAGAAGAGCTGAAGGCCATCATGCCCAGCAGGCGAGGGGCAAATGGCCTTTACACTTTGCTCACCGTTGAGGGCAAGCCATTGCCTGCAGGCCTTGGGGGGCAACAAGCCCTACCTAGGCGAGGAGGGCGACAGGCCTTTCCCGAGCACTTGGGGGGCCACAGGCCCGGGGCTTACCCGCCAGCGTCTGCGGCTTCTCATAGCAGCGCCTACAGCGCCCGCCACAATCCGTTCCCACCTATTTAAAATCCCAAAAATATCCCTCAGCCACCAGAACCGCAAAAGTGTCTGTACCGTCACCACGTGGGGCCCACCGCGAGCAGGCACTTAGGGCCCCCTAGCTGACCCCCCGCGCCAGGGAGGGGCAGGCCAGACAAGCGGCGCGCGCGCCTGGGTGGCTGCCCAGCCCCTAGCCCCTTGCCCTCCCGGTGGGGCAGGCCTGCCCCATCTTGCCCCGCGCTAGGAGGGGCTGGCCTGCCCCCCTTGCGCGCCGCCAGGATGGCTGGCCTGCCCCCCTGCGCGCGCCGCCAAGCGGCAGCAGGCCAGCCCCATCTTGCGCGCGCAGCCAGCCCCATCCCGGAGGGCTGGCCTGCCCCAAAAGCGCGGCGCCTGGTGGGGGCTGGCCAGCCCCATCTTGCCTTGCTGCGCCCTGGTGAGGATGGCCTGCCCCTTGCGGCGCAATCCGTTCCCGCCGCCAACCCGTTCCGCCTATGGGAAATCCCAAAAATATCCCTCAGCCCGCGCGGTACCGCCAAAAGTGTCTGTACCGTCACCCGCGAGGTGGGGCCCACCAGCGGCGGGTTCAAGGTCGGCGACCTGACCCCAGCGCGCCGCCATGGCGGCAGGCCAGCCCCATGCTTGCGCTTGCCCATCGGGGAGGGCTGGCGTGCCCCAAAGCGC